>JANHZU010009403.1:21762-32252 GCA_032468055.1 Acrochordus granulatus | reverse complement strand
TGTATTATAGTGATGTTGAGTGGCTTGCTTCACATTTGGACAAATATTATGTGATTGTTGTATGCCCTATGATTCTCAACATATTTAGCCACTTGTTTGCAAGAATGCAAACTCCTTTTTGTCTGATGTTATGATCTCCAGAAAAATAAACCATAAACTCATCTGATTTGAATTGACCACTGCCTGTCTTGATGCCAAGGATGTCCGTGAACATTTCTCTTTTTACAATTTTAAGTTTCCCAAGGGACTTGCCTCTAACATTCCAATTTAGATTTTAGATCCAATTTTTTTGCTGTACAAAGTTATATCAAATTCCAATTTGATATAACTTTGTATAGTGTAGCTGACCTCTTTCATCATGGGCACCATTAGTTGTTGGGCTTCCTGGATGATTTCCTCCAACAATGTCATAAAATCCTTGGTTACTAAAAGCTAGACCTTGCTCTTCTCCAGTAGCTTGCTAGCTAACATCCAACCTGAAGGGGTTACTGATGGCACCCATATTTAAGTCATGCTGAGTTATTACTATAAAGTGTTCTGGTGATATTTTTTTACAAGGTAGTTCACTATTGCTTTCCCTAGCCTTGCCCATTTATCCAGGCTTGGGACTGCCATATGACTGGGTTATCCCATCTAAATATTATGGTATTCTTCTTTAAAACTTCTGTTAAAACACTTAGTCCTGAATCTTCTCCAAAATCTGCCTTATATCAAAATCACCTGAAGTTCTAGGCACCTTCTTTTTTGGAGGCATTTTGCTTATATGTAATAGCAAAGAAGAAGAAGAAAAAAAAAGAATTCCCAAAGTCCTTCAGTTCAAAAACAGTTAATTCAAATATGCAAACATCATTATGTGCTGTTATTATCATCTGCCACCAATCACAGTACAGGACATATAATAATGTGAAATTTCTCCCAAATATTCAAAACAAAGAAGGTAAAAAAATGGCTCCTTGCCAAAATGATGCAGTTCATAAAATTCACAGTCTTAAAATGCTGCCACATTTATTAATATATTATTTGAAAACAGTTTAGCAAATATGATGCAACAGCCTTCTCAGATCACATTATAGTTCAAAGCCTTTTTTTCCCCATTTCTGTCTCCTTGCTGATTTATGATCTCTGTCTGCAAACCTTTCCTTCAGTAAATTCTGAAATATCATGATTGATTATAGTGGAATCAAATTGTGAATCCAAACAGAGATAAGCTCTTAGTAGTCTCAATATACCCCAGACAAAGAAATAACACTCATAAATCAAAAAGAAAAACTAAGACCAGGACAGAAGCTGCTAATTAAAAATACACTGGCTGGTTTTACGATGTTTCTCCCCTCTCTCCAGCAAGTAATCCCCTGATTTTCGAGGGCCCCTGTCCTCCCTTCAATCAGGCAATCATCTGCTGTCCAAGTGCCTTTGGGACAATTCCCATAAATCCCTCTTTATATCCAAAGAGTTTCATCAGCTCAGGCTCTGCCAAGCTGATGTGCCAAGTGTTTTTCAGTTCACATTTAACACTGAACTGGCTGCAGCAACATGATTGTCAGAGAAAATAAAAACAAAACAAAAAATGCTAGCCAGATTTCTGAATGTATGAAGTAGACCCATGTTCAGAAGTACTAAGATTTAGAAAAGTGATTGTGAAGAATATTCATGAAAGTTCTCTTCTACTCCTCTCCCATTTATATTTCACTTGACAAACAGTTAACTTTCCAAGTGCTTGTCTATATTTATTCAAACTATTCCACAGTAAGCAGTGAATGGTAATTATTTTTTTTCTCACTTCTTCTGAAGTGACATTCAGTGGATGGGGAAACAAAGCCAGATAAAATCATCCATTGCTGATGTGGCTATCATTAAATAAATAAGTTCAGCACAATTTCCCAGGCTTGTTATTGTGGCAGAATAGGGAACCAACATGGGGCCAATATGGTTTATACCAGCATACAATTCTGCAGATTGAAAGATTGTGAATTACACTCCAATTTGGATGTTTGGAATAACACCATAATGATAATTATTGTCTGTTATGATAATTAAGGAAGCTGTTGTGCCTTCCCTAATTAATTAATCTGAAAAGAATTTCCTAGAGAGTTTCAGTACTTACAATCCATTTTCCCATATTCAGTTAACTGATGAAGATCTTTATAAAGTACTGAAGATTTTGAGAGCAGAATTTATGGGTGTAGACCCTTTCTTATTTTAGCTCACTTTGCATTGAAGTGCAATGCTTTGCATTGAAGTGCATTGCAACTGAATGCAATGGACATTCAGGCACATTCATTGTGCCTGAATGTCCATGCAGACCTATAGAACTGATAAGAACAAGAAAAAGACTGTATTCAAAGATCAGCTTGTAACAAGATGCAAGGAAGTTCTTTTGCTGTCCTTCACGAGCTACTATTCAACCTTAAAGAGAAGAAAAATCAAAGATTGCTATTGTCCTTATTTTCAAAGAAAGTTTTTTCAAGCCTGCTTTTCGCTTTCTGTCTCTTCAATTTCAACTTTTCTTTTAGATTGTGAGTCCTTCTCCTCTCTTCTACAAATGATGGAAAGATTATAACAGCAATTTTGTCTTTATCTTTAATAAATATGTCAGAATCCTGTGGATATCTGGCTTCCATATCAACTGAGAAGTATTGTCCATCTGGAACCAATTACATTGTCACTCTTGAGTTTTTATAAGTAATATGTATTGCTTTCATCTTACAACATAATCTGCCTGAGTGCCAAAATAGAATGACAATTATTGTGGCAATGTTCTTTTTTTCCCTCTCTCTGGAGATGGAGAGAAGAAGAAATACTTATTTTTTTTTTACTAACTGAACTTTATTTATTAATTCCGCTCTCATGTTTTTAAGACTGACCAACCCTAAATTAGCAAAACCCAAATAGGAAAATAAGAAAGCTTGAAAGTATACTCACTAATATTGTCCTACACACACTGAAGAACTCTGAAAAGAATCAGCACTATAGATCTTACAATCTGAAAACTGTGAAGTCATTCCTAAAGATATCTAATTCTTCTTTACAAGTGATTTTATAACCTGACTAGAGGGATTATTTAACAACCTCACTGACTGTTATAACTGAAACTCCACTTACATTTACTTCACTGAGACACACATGTTTTTCAACTCCTATACTGTCTAATGGACAATTAAATAAGGGCAGCTGAAGTTATTTTGGCATGTAGCCTTGGTCACCAAGAAAGAAATATAATATGAATATTTTCTTACAGTCTTTTAACAGAGATGCCAAATTTGGAAGAATCATTTTACTTTCAGGATTATAACCAACAGCAATTGGTGTACCACTGAAAGTCCTTAAAAAGCAGGTTGGGAACAGATCATCTTGGCAAAAGTCTATATGGTTGCTAAGAGTTGGCAATAATTTGATGCACACAATGACAAGTACTTATCTTAAAGCAACACTACAACCTTGCTTAGACAATGTACTACACAAAAGCATGCATGCAAACACTCATGGTCATAGTTATGCTCACCAATTGTCTCTTAGAAGATGGATGGTTCTTTTCAAGATGGAAGACTTCTAGCTAGTCTTTTGTCTCTGAGATGATGATGATTTTGCTCTGGCTGTTATTTTTGCTCTTCATATTATCTTCATATTGGCAAGATGGGAACACCTACAGTATTTTCCACCATTAAGTGGCTTCTTGTGTTTTGACCATTTATCTTCTTTTCTAGAGATGCACTGCATAGAAGTTATTTGTACCCTTATCAGCAATCTCAGTGCCAATCTACTCACACCTTTCATTCATGTCTGGGTCACCAGGGCTTCTCTTTTGCTCATTACATGATTGCCAACAAGCAAGCAATTTATGTGCAGAATTCAGGAAGTAAAGAACTTAAAATAGCCACAGTATTTTGTACTTTTACACCAGTTTCAGTCAGTGCACAGATTAAGGACAGATCCATATCACTAAGCCTTTTTAAATGATGACTTTAAGCTGCTATTCAAACTTTGTTCTTATGATTTACTAGGTCCTAAATTGGTGGGTGTGGTTAAACATCATGTAATGGGACAATCAGGGAGGAACACAGGCAGAAATCTTGAGGTAAGAAGTTGTATATGACTCATAGGCTACAATAACATATGTGATTATAACAAAGCCCTAAAAAGATAAAGGTTTCCTCTTTCAGTTGTGTTTGACTCCAGGGGCAGTGTTCATCTCTGTTTCATAGCTGAAGAGCCTGCATTGTCCAAAAACACATCCATGGTCACGTAACTGGCATGACTATATGCCAAGGTGAATGGAATGCTGTTACCTTCCCAGCAATTTATCTACTTGCATTTTTACATGCTTTCGAACTGCTAGGTTGGCAGGAGCTGGGGTTAATAATGGGAGCTCACCCTGTTATATTGCATCTGGGTCTTGAACTTAGGCTGCTGACCTTCTGGCCAACAAGCCCAGTGTCTTAACCACTAGGCCACCACATCCCTTACATAGCTAGGGCACCCACCCCTAGAAGGCTATAAATTATTCAAAAGGATAAAGCCCAACGGAAAACAGCTTTGTCTTGCACATAAAGAAAGTATATGTTTAAACTGAAATTAGTTATCTGGAGCATGGAAATCATGCTAAAAGTGTTTGGATAAGAATAAAAAGAAACAAAAGTGTTATTGCTGATATTTACATAAACTACCTAATCAGGCAGAAGTTATAGTGATAACGAGAGACTTCAACTATCTTAATATTGCTAAAAATCTGATTCTGCCAAGAATTGGAAGTACAATACATTTCTGCCCTTTCTGACTTTTTTATTTATTATTAATGAAGGAACAAAGAATAATTACGGAACAAGTTCGACTATCCTGGATCTGATTCATACCAACAGAACTGGTTGAAGAAGTGAAAATGACTGCAACTTTGGAAGAAAATAATTATATTATCCTTGAGAAATAGGAAATGTGTATACTGGATTTAAGAAGAATAGATTTTGACAAATTCATATAAAAGGTATATCAGATCTAATGGATTGAAGGATAATAGGATCTGTGAAGAAAGGTTGGAAAATCCTATGAAACCCTCAATAAAGTATATTCTAAAATACAAATTGAGCTAAAACCTGTGAAAAATATTCCAAACATTTTCAAAAAACAAACTTTTAGGTATATCAGAAATATGTAGAAAGGTAAAAAAAATAAATAGTGAGAAGAAAGGGATGAATTGGTAATTTATGAATGTGACAAGCCGGAATGCCTTAATTCATATTTAATGTCTATATTATTTTTGAAACAAAATCCTAGCTGGCCATCATTGTGCCAGGAGTGGAAAGAGAGAGTTGCAGTTCAGAATAGACAAGGGGAGTATAAAGGAACACTTAGCTAATTTAAATGAATTCAAGTCTCCAGGGCCAGATAATTTTTATCCAAGGGTACTGAAGGAACAACTAGAGGTGACTGCAGAATTATTAATTGTAATGTTTGAGTACTGGAGAAATTCTAAGGTCCCAGAAGACTAGAGAAGAACAAATATTACCCCTATCTTATAAAAAGGAAGAAAGAACTGAAAAATTACAGATATGTCATCTTGATGTCTATATTGGGCAAGGTCCTCAAGAAAATTATTAAATAGCATTTTTGTGATAATTTTGATAGAATAAAATAGTTAACAAGAGCCAGCAACCCTAACTCTAGTCATGACTAAATCATGTCACAATTATTTTTGCCAGAGTTACTAGCTAAATTTTCCAAGATGGAGGATTCACTAAGTTGTGGATGTTTGGTGGTTGGATCTCCTGGAGTTGGTCTGAGTCAGTTGATTAGCAGAGTTTTTTTGAATTGGCTGGTGTTAGCTGTGTGGTGGTGATGCCAGCTGCAGAGGGACTTTTGACCCCTAAAACCTGCCCTCAGAGACTGCTCTTGAGACTGCCTTTTGAGCCTATATTTGTGGGGTAAGTGAGGACTCACTCAGACATTTGCAGTTGGCTGCTGGGCAAGGAGAAGTTTGGCTGTGAAGAGTTAGTTTAAGTCAGCTGTTCAGTGTTCCAAATCTATTGGAGCAGTCGGAGTCAACTGTTTGACAATGACAATGGCTGTGGTGAGGCAAGGCTGGCAGTGACTGTTCAGTGGCCGGAATTAGCAGTTCAGCAGCAATGGTGGTGGAGGTCAGGCAAGATTGGTGGCCCCTTGAGATTGCTCTGAAACTACATAGAGCCTCCATTGAGAGGTGAGAGACAGTGGAAGCTTTTTTACTCAGCCACACAACTACACAGCAATGAAGGAAGTTGGCTGGGAGCAGTTGAGATGCAGCTCAAGGTAATTTTTCCACAGTGCTGAGGATCAGCAGTTAGTGGTGTCAGTGAGGTGACAGCTTGGCAGAGCTGATGATCTGGAGATGGAGGAAGGCTGGATTCTGCACTGGTTTTAGAAGACCATGCAGACCCCAAGCTGGTTCACGTGAAACCTGGCCAATACTTAATGAACCTTGTGAGGGGATTAAGTAAGACTGTAGGGACAAAATCCTATAGCCACTAAGGGACAATTGAGACAGCAGTGGCCACATTGGAAGAAGAACAGGGCCCTGAATGATTATTGACTGGTTTCTAGGGTGAGAACTGGGATCAGGCTGTGTGCATGTATTGGTTGGAGGCCTTACCCAGAGTAGAGTCAGGTGATATGCCCTCCCTCTAGCTAACAGTGAAAAGGCTTAATTTAGAGGGGTGGGCATTTTATTTGTGGAGGGAGGGGAGAAGTGGGAACTCTGTGGGAGAAATGGGAGCTCATATAGTTTATGCTACAGTGCTAAGAGGCTCCCATCCTCAAACTTCTCCAGGGTATTTGAGAAACTAATTGTGAGTGGGTGAAGTGGATGGCAGAGCCCATGGCACAGAAAGGAGAGAGGCCAGGGTAGGAGGGGGAACATCAACTTGGGGGCTTTGGGGCAGGACCATAGATACAAATGATGACAGGTATGTGGTGCTACAGAAGATGCCCCTAGTGTTGAGTATTTGTGGCATGTTCCAGTCCTCTCTGATCATGCCTGACCCTAGTCTGCATACCCTCAGATACCCTGCAGTCCAGCTACTGCTAGTGAATGCCAGGTCAGTTAATAATAAGGCTCATCTCATTTGCGACAACATTGAGGAGGAACAAGCTGACCTGGCATGCATTACCAAGACTTGGCTGACTCCTGAAGGGAGAGTCCCTTCTCGGAGATGTGTCCAACTGGGTTTAGGCTTTGGCACCAGCCAAGAATCCAGGTCAGGGAAGGTGGGGTAGCAGTGGTCATCCAATAATTTCTTTTTGCTTTCAGGGGCCTTGCTGCACAAGTGTCTGGTTGTGAAAACTGTTCTTGAAGTTTGGCTTATGGGATCAGTTGGGACTGTTGCTACCATACCCACCTCCCTGCTGCATAGCATCCTTCTTGCCTGAGCTGCTGGAGGCCATCTCAGGGTTGGCAGTGGTATTCCCCAGGTTTATGGTCCTGGGGGATTTCAACTTGATGTCCCTAGGTTTGATCTCAGAATTAGCTCAGGAGTTCATAGCTTCCATGGCAGCCATTGGTCTATTTCAGATCATCCAAGGCCTTATTCAGGATAGTGGTCACACTCTGGATATGATTTTCTTATCAGAGCAATGGCAACATGATCTGGTAGGGGAGCTTTTGTTGTCCCCTTTGTCATTGATAAACAAATGAAATGTGGGCTAGGTGTTGCAAATATTAGATTCGAAACTAACTGAATGGATACACCCAAACAATACACTCACAAGTAGTTGCCCATCAGAGTGGAGAACAGTATTATATGTATTACCTCAAGGCTCTGCTGTTTGCTAATCAATGATGTTAATGATCTGGATGAAAGGTTTAAGGGATGATTATCAAATTTGCAGATGACACAAAATTAGGATGAGTGATCAACACTGAAGAAGAGAAAAAGGAGATTCAAAAAAATTAGAGTAGATTTATCAGAGGGCTGAAATGAACAGAACAAATTTAACAAGGAAAAAAATTAAAATGCATTTTAGAAGGAAAAAATTCAAAGGCACAAGTATAGAATGAAGGATCTCTGGCTTGATAGTACAATAAAAAAAAAGATTCCATTGATATAAAGGCAAATGCTTTTTTGAATATATTAATAGGAACATAGAGTTCAGTTCATGGGAGGTGTTTGCTATGTCCATTTAATGGGAACTACAGTCTTAAAAGGACATCAGTAAATTGGAGCAAGCTCAGAGGATAGGTTCCCAGATGATGAGGGGTTTGGGAAAAAAACTGAATGAGGTGCTGTTAAAATAATTGTAGCCTGTGGAAGACCATAGAGAAATATAATAGGAGTCGTCAGATATCTACAAGTTATAATCCCAGAAGGTAAGACTATAACCAGTAGGTTGAACCTATGGGAAAACAGATTCAGGTTAGATATTGACAGGAAATTTCTAATGCTAAGATTTGTCTAGTAGTTGAATAGACTGCCTTGAGATATTTCTTTCTCACTAGAGGTCTTAAAACAAAGAGTGGATAGCTAACAATCCAAAATACTTTAGTGATGATGTGGCTGAGTAGGGGTTGGAACAGATGACCCCTGAAATACTTTCCAATTCTATGAATCTATGAAATAAAAAATAAATCACCACTGCTAGCTGTTCATTTCTTTGGAACTTGCAAATTACCCCTCAGAAGAATTCCATGCCAGTTGCTATCAGTGAATATGCATGGAAGAAATCAATACTGTTCGTCCCAAAATTTGTTTGCTCTCATACAGTGTTAATACAGCTTGATTCACCCTTTTAAAAATGATATACCAAAATATTTAAATGTACACATTAATATAGCATTAAAATATTATTTTGAATTACAGTGTAAAAATTGTCTGTTCTATGTTAATTTTGAGATAGGTATATCATGGCAGACAAACTAACATGAACAACGTGCTTGCATAAATTTTAGTAGCTTTATTCATAAATGTATGGATTGACTTTAGTGCTAATAGAAAACTACCACTTCAGTCCTTGAATGGATCAAATTTTAATTGTAGTAATAATTGTACAAATTATCATAATAATTGTAAATTTTACTCCTTATAGGGTATTATGAAACTGGCAGGAACATACATTTTAGTGGTATTGATACAGAAGTATAAAGCAATATATATTTCACTGTAAGTTATAAATAAATGTCTTAAAATACTGCTCTATTAGTAAAAATAAAGCAAGCCAAAAATATAAAATCAATAAAGAAGATGGATGTAATTTAAAACATGCCCTTGGAAAATATTTGGCACTCTTTGTGAAAGTGTTTAATATCTGACTGTATACCTTCATTCTCCATTTGTTTTATTTGTTCATAGATGGTATTTTTACATCTTTTTAAAACACTGGTAGGAATATACTATTTCTGTAGCTGTTCTCATGCTTTGGAACACTCCATTCCCCCTGACCTGACCCCTGAAATACAGAAAATGCAAATCTCCTAACTTTTTAGAAATTACTAAAGACCTAGCAGTTTCAAATAATGCTTGAGGTCTAATTGTGTACATATTATGTTTTAATTAGATAGCTGTTGTTTGTTCTTGTTAGTATTTTATGTATCCCATTGCTTTTGTATATTGCTTTGAGTTCCATGAAAATGAGCAGTATATACAACTATGCAAAAAAATAAATGACTAAATAATACAGCAGTCATCTAGATTCATGACCTAGCTTTATTTGTACAATATAGAACAATAATCTATATTGTTCTCAAGCCAACCTCTTCTGAGCTTCTGCTGGAAGCTGGAAAGAAGTGTACTAGAACTACATATGTGGTCTGAATCTCACTCAACTTTAGCTCAACCACATATAATATAAAAGCTTTCTAGAAAGAAAGGAGCCATACTTTTAATTATTAATGAACACAGCTGTAAAACTCACTGGTTTTAACTTCTGAACATAGGTAACTATGTATAAAATTGAACCATCTATATATTCAATATATATATGGTTTGCAAGAACTATTTTAACCAAAGGAAAACAGAATGAAGAGCAGTACTGCCAATGAACCAATGTTTCACAAGATGCCAATTTCAAGGAATTGAAAAAGGCACAGCAGGAAATGAATGATCCAGAGGCTTAATTCTAATTTGGTGGCAATGCCTCCATTAACCATGAGCAGATTTGTAGATAAACCAGCCAAATGCTTGCAGCACAACATAGATGGAGATTAACTGAATTAATAAAGGGAAATATATCCTGATGCTGACCCAAACCCAACACTGTCACACAATAAGTTGTTTCTGTCTAGTTTGTTTTCCTTAGTTTCAAGTATAGTTGTCTAAAGATACTTCAGAATAGTAGGAAATTATATTTCCACATACAGTGGTGCCTCACAAGATGAGATTAATCCGTTCCGGAAGAACACTATTTGTGTGAAATGCTTGTAAAGAGAAATGCAGTTTCCAATAGGAAACAATAGAAAGTCAGATAATCTGTTCCACGCCCCCAAAAATATTCACCAAAAAATCATTTTCAACGGAATTTGAGGTAGAAGT
>JANHZU010009401.1:6086-22889 GCA_032468055.1 Acrochordus granulatus | reverse complement strand
TGATTGCTCTTTGGAGGGACAGATATTGAAGTTGAAGCTCAAGTACTTTGGCCACATAATGCGCAGGGAGGACTCATAAGAAAAGACTGATGCTGGGAAGGATTGAAGGGAAGAGGAGAAGGGGACGGCAGAGGATGAGATTGATAGATCGCATAGTCAGTGTGGTGGGCGTGAGCTTGGGAAGACTCTGGGAGGCAGTGCAAGACAGCGGGGCCTGGCATAATGCAGTCCATCGGGTCGCGAAGAGTCGGATACGGCTGCTCGACTGAACAACAAAAATTTCCTTGCATGTATTCATGAACTCCACAAGCTAAGTTGACATTCACTCCAATTTATTATATTCTTTTTCTTGAGTGTTTAAAATGTTTCATAGACATATTTTGCTTTCCCTTCCCTTCCCTTCTCTTCCCATGCTCCTTATTTTTTACATTTCAACACATAATCTTCCATAAAGCAAACTGGAAGGATCCATAGATAACTAACCTCTCAAACTCATAAGGTAATCCATCATCAAAGCTTTCACAATATACTTTTTAGTAAGATAGCAAAGGTGTCAAAAAGATCACCAACCTCTGTCATAACCATGCCACATACAGAATTCCCTGCTAATGGGATGCATGGTACCTTCAGTTTTGTTACTTTCTGGCCAGTGTGCTCACAGTAGAAGTCAAACCCAGGCTTACTCCAAGGTATGCTAGGATCTCTAATTTAGAGATTACCATGGAACCAACATTAGCTACATCCACTAACTAAGAGGTATGTCCATTGCACTGACACAAATCAAATACAAAGTAAAAGTTAAGTAAAATTGGACAATTCCAAGCACCATCTTGCCTAGGTAAATAATATTTATTTGCAGCTAGGTTTTGCTCATCGAGATTTGTAGATTTGACATACTTTCATCAGAATTTCTAGGGAAGTGCTTTAATAAATAAAAAGTCTTTATTCTAAATTCAAATAATCTTGATGAATTCATTGTACAGAACAATATATTATGAAAAACAAAACACACTCTCAAATATTACCAGATGTTTTATTGCTATCCTCAGTTATAACAGCAAATTGTTAAGTGCCCATGTGTAGATTCATACACATGTATGATGAAGAAAAATTATGCCTAAGACATAACATGTGTTACTGTTTAGAAATTTGGAACACTCCACAAGTTACAAGCTTTTTTAATACCATAGGTGGCCCAGGAGAGAAAATATTCCTTTAAGCACTTCCTATGTACCATAGCAATTTTTTTTCTTTTTCATGTCTTAATTAATTGAAGGCAAAAGTCCAGTAACTGGAAGTATGTGGGCACCAGAAATAGTTCTTGGAGCTGTATTTGATTCTACTGCTTTGAATTAAAAATATTGAACTATATAATAATTTCAAAAATCAAGTTATGGTTCAGATAGGTGCCGCTCTAGTTTGTCTATAATTACCCCCCTCCCCAATTAAAAGGCCCTGATTGGTATTAAAAGATGGATGTGTGTAAAGTTTCTGACTTTAAAGGATGAATGTGTATGTAACCTATGCTCCTTTCTCAAGAAAAAATCAAAGGTATTTGTACAATAAAGCATCCTCTCCTGCATGACATATAATACATTTAAAAAACAAATATCACTGACCAAGTAATATCCATAATGGAAATAACAGGAGCAAAATAAAATGTCTGAAGGATAATTTAACAGCTCTATATTTGAACCTACCCTCTACAGAAACAAAGGGTAGGTTGGCCAAAGCACCATTGGAAGGCATATATGAAGTATAGAATATTTCCAAGATTATTGTTAAAACAAAAATAACACACCAAACCACACTTTTTTTTCTTTGAAATTTAATGTTTTTAAAAACTATCTCACAAATTTGATCTGCCTCACAAAAGGCCATCATTGCTCATTCTGCCTCCCCCTGCTTGTTTTTTGAAAGGCATTCTCTTAATTCTGAGCTACGCAGAGAAATTAAGTGGTGGCCCTGTTTGCTTTGGAGCAGTCTTCCCTTTTTTTGCCTGCAAGTCAATGTTGGCTCCCGGTGACTGCCTGGACTAGTCCCTGCAGTTTTCTTGGCAAAATTTCAGAAGTGGTTGGCCATGGCCTCCTTCCTCAGGCTGAGAGAGAGTGACTGGCCCAAGGTCACCCACTTGGCTTTATGCCTAAATTGGGATTACATCTCATGGTGTTCTGGTTTCTAACCTTGTGCTTTAACCACTGCATCAGCTGGCTCTCCCAATTTTCTTTATAAGTTAAATGTATGTATGCTGTTTAATTTTTGACATTGTTTTGGAAACAAGCCCTGCAGGTTGCGTCTGTACTTTGGAGGATTCTCAGCAGGCATGACACTGAGCTTCGGAATCCTGTCCAAAGGTTTGCATAGTTCTGGGAAAATATTAAGGAGTATCACTTCCTTTAAAGCAAAAGCAACTTAACAGTCGTGAATAAGGTGGAGAGAGATGGAGAAGAGGAGGAAAGCAGCACATTTATAGGCTGAAAATATGATACACAAAGTATTTTGGAAATTTATTTATTACAAATTCAGTTATTCATTCAATTTATATTACTGGCCAACTCACAGTGCAAATGTTTCTGGATCTTGTGGTCCTAGGGTCTGTAACCGATGTTGGTTTACCATGCTCACTGGTATCTCATGAAACAACCTTCTTTCAGCTGGGGGTCATGATAGGGTGTGCCTTACTTTAAAGAGGTAATACAACAAATTAAGGTTAAATGCAATTTTAAACAAATAAATGACAGTTCACAAAAGAGTGGTAAGAATTTTGCCTCATAACAAGAAAGAGTATTGCTGGTACTATTTTTTTTCCTTTCCATTTTTAGTGAGTCATTTTTACACTTTGCTTTTTTGCATTTTTTTGCATAATTTGTTTTTTTACATCAGAATGACCCCATTTGGTCCTAGCGACTCCTTTTCATTATTTTATTTTGTTTTATTTATGTAATATGACAACACTAATCACCAAAATATATAATTCAGAAAGCTATGATTAGCTGTGGGATTGCTTCTCTTTTTCTACTGTAGTTTCTTTATGGATTTCTTTTTTTTCCAGACAATATATTTTATAAAATTCACAAAAAATTATCTTCTAAAGTAAATATTAAATTGGTGCATGTCTTTGTAGGTTACATTACATGTAGTTGAGATTATTTATTCAAGGCCCCAGTGATTTGTAAGGGCCTGAATGTTGCCTTTCTCTCTTGGCCTAACATAGGATATTGCTTTAGGTGTCAGTTACTGTTTGTTCCTTGAAGTGCCTTTACTAAATCTGGCTGCCAGAAGGCATCTGTGGAAACCAAATTTTACTTTTTGGCCCATCTACAATCTATTGGCTTCTCCTTTCACCAAAGGCTGAACTGAATCCTTTGTGGTGGGGGAATGTTTTTCAGAGCAGATGGATAGTTTGGAAAGTTCATGCTCTGTGGTGATATATGTTCTCAAATACCATGAAAAAATGTACTGCATATGCCACCGTGGCAACTGTCCGTTATGTGTGGGCAAGATAAAGATACTCTCTAGATAAGATCAGCTCCACTAACTACCTGGGTATGTCCATATAGATTTCATGACCAAAGTATAGAAGTGATTTGTCTTTGCCTTCTGAAGGAGGTCAATTGCTGCCCTAAAGAGAAATGAACAATTTCTTATAAATGTATTTTTTTTCCACCAGGGATATTAAGGAGAGTATGGTTATGTAATACTCTTAGAATCTATGGGTATTTAGGGCAAGATTATATAATTATTAAGTAGGAGAAGAGTCAGATATTTATCTAGTCAGATGTACACATAAATAGTTACACATAAACAGATACTGTAATCTTTGATTTATAACCAGTAACTTACTAACTATTAAGAGTGAGAACAGACTTACCTGGGAGGTACTGTGCTTACAACCCGGATTCAAAATTTTGACAGCCCTTGCCCTTCTCCCACAGTCATAAGACTGAACTTCGCATGCTCGGCGACTGGGAAGCAGTTATAGCTGTTTGCAGCATCTCGTGGTCACGTGACTGCATTTTATAATGGTTTGTCCAAAATCCGGCATTTACTTTTGTTTTCCAGCAAAACTGTCCCTGTAGTGAAACACTGGTGTACTTAATAACCACAGTGTTTGCTTAATGACCATGACGGTTGCTTTATGATAGTACATAGATTTTCTTCTTACTGGAAAATTTTGTTAAACCAGCAAGAAGTGGGGCAGAAGCTCAAAGCTCTAAAGTTTAGTATTTTATCCTCATTAGCTTGGAGTGGAAAGAGGTTTCAATTCAGAGGCTCCACTCATTACCTTTCTCCCATCTCCCAATACCCTATCTGTGAGCATGCTCAAGGCTGTACAGGGCATGTGGTGGCGAGAGCAGTTAAAATGCTGGCTTGTCGGTTGGAAGGTTATTGGCTCGAATTTGAGAACCAAGAGCTGCTGTGTAGCAGGGTGACTCCCATTGTTTGCCTAGCTTCTGCCAACCTAGCAGTTCGAAAGCATGTAATAATGCAAGTGGATAAATAGGTAGTACCTCGGGAAGACAACAATATCCATGCACCTAGGTGTATAGTCATGTGGCTGCATGACCATGAAAGTGTTTTCAGACAACAGTAGCTCTTTGGCTATGAAACGGAGATGAGCACCGCCACATCCACAATTGGCAGAGGAAACCTCTCCCTTTTTCAAGGCTGTATTGAAAAGTATGTTTGAATACTCAGTTTTAAAATCTTATTTTTACATTGGAATTGCCAATACTATATATTTGAAAAGTTTTGTTCTTTTTATCTCTTCCTTTACCTATCTATAAAATCTATTCATTTACACAGCTTTAGTAGGCACGGCAGCACTTGGCAAACTTGCTGGGTACAGTAGCTCACTTGGAACAGTCCTGGATAGAAAACTAAGGTGGAGGGGCCAAGACTACAATGGAAAATCAACGCAATATCCCAAAAGAATCCAGTGTAAACCCAGTTCTATATGTTAACCAAAAAAACTTCTCCAGGGTCTAGAAAAAAATGCTTCCAGTTGAAGGAATCTACTCCTTAACATTTTGCAACTTTTGGAGCAGTGTCATCTTTTCTCAAATTTCTGCAAAACAGAGTGGATTGAAAAATGAGCCTGCTCTAAGGAATAGCAGAACAGGACCCAAAGGACTTCTTTTCATATTAATTTCAAAGTCTGCTCAGCCCTCTTAAATAAGATGATGGACTTTGATCGGTGAACTTGGGATGTAAATTCCTCCCAGTTGGAATTAATAGGCAAATTTGTACCACTGTCATATAATCTAGTGCACAGGGGAAATGGTCATTATGTTATGTACTCTATGTGTTTAAAGTCATATAAGAAGAATCCTATTGTCTCAAGTCCAAAGTTCTATCTAATCCAACATCCCATTTTCCCACAACTGATATTCAATACCTTTGGAAGGCCTACAACAGGATAAGAGGTCATTGTCTTCTGCTGTTGTTGTACAGGGACTAGTTTGTGAAGCTCTGATCCTAACATGTTGTTGGAAGCTTAATCTTCCATGAATTTATCTAGTCTTCTTTTATGGCTTCTAAACTGATGACTGTCACCATAACTTATGAACATGAATTTCATGGTTTAACTACGTACTGTGTGAGACAATTATTTTCTTTATAATAATGCATTCATATATACCAAAAACGGGTAGAAATGTTAATATAAGTAATATTAATGCATATGATTTTCTGGGTATCTGGAAACTGACCTTTTCAGGAGATATATTATAGAGTTTGTATAGAAAGAATTTAGTATTTAATAGAGTTCATTTGTTCTTTTGTTTGGCAGTGAGGTCTGCTCCTCCTAACAGTGCCACTGGATACTGCACACCTGTTTGGGCAGTGCTGAGCTGAATGTAGACCAAAAGTGACATCAGGCTCAGATGACAAGCTGGTAAGTTAGTTTTTGTCGCAATCCATGGATCAACAGCCATTTATATCAAACAAGGCCAATTGGACCTGAATGCTGCATTTGATCAAGCATGATGGCAGTTGTTGACCCAAAAAGCAGACCCTGCACCTGTAGGAAAACGCTAGGATGGTGATGATTTGTTCTATTGTTTGAGCAAATGCTGACATATAGACTTGCTTATTTGTTGCAATAGAGCTGTAGCAGTTTCTGAGTGACCCAATATTGCAATAATAGGTGGGAACAGCAGTCCATACTGGGATTTTTCTGTTATGGCACCCTTTATTGTATTTATAGCTGTGACTTATACACCACAGCTTCGCTGCTAGATTGGTGTCACCACAGCAGTCATTCACTTCTAACACATAATAAAATACCAATAGGTTGATGATAATATCAACAAAGCACTGAATCTAACAATACTGAATCAACAATAGCACAAGTATAGAAAAATTGCCACCACAAGTATTAGTAACATTCATATCCAGTTGAGCAAACAATTTTATTGGGAGTTCATTTTGAAATTCCCACTGAACTCCATATGAGCTTTTTGTTTAATTAATGGATTTAGAAATTGCTACTCAAAAGCAAGGATGTTTGTCTGGGATGGGAAACATGTTAAGGAGAACAGTCGGCAAGTTTCCCTGGGCAAGAGATTTCTAACTTACATTCTGAAATGAACAACTTTATTATGCCTAATTAAAATTGAGGGGTATAAGATTGAGGCAATCTTCCAGTAACAATATTAAAGTAAGGAGTCATTGGGTAGGTAATACTGTTAACACTTCCAGGCAGGTAGTTAATTAGAAAATTGATAGGAAAAGCAGAGATACACATTGTGTTGATGTATGTTGACTTTAACTAAAGACATATTCACATGAGGGTTTTGCAGCTGTTCAGAAGCTGCATTAGACTTGTCTAATCTCAGGATGTTGGTTGGTTTAAGGATCTGAGTCACTTTTTGGCTCTGAACAGTGCAGGCCTAAGTACTTGTGTGGAATGCAGGGAGCTATTTTTCCAGTAGTCGAAGATTTGGCTTCATGTATCCTCTACGCCTCTGGACTCAAGGAAGCTATTTTATCCTTCACTTACCAGAGCTTCAGCATCCTGCTCCTTAGGTCAGTTTGCAGAGATAATTCAAAATATCTCTCCACACCATCCCTCATTTCCAGCTACTGCTGAAACATGCAGCTATAGTTACAGCTATTGGGAAAGCATCTGGTTACAAAAAAACACTTGCATACTATGATCTCATTTTCATGATTTTCAAGCCTTTTACATGTGACAGAAGAATGGCAGGGATACTGTAGTGGGTTGCCATTTCCTTCTCCAGTGGAATCCTGTAGCTCCTTTTCCACTAGATGTCCAGGATCCCCAATCACATCTAGCGCAATCCTTGTTAAGCCGGGCGACGACCGAGCCGGTATGGATTTCTGTAATTTACTTCTCATATTCTTATAGGTGGGAGACACTCTTTGTCTGGCTCCTCTGATGAGACCTGTCCAGTATGGTTGAACCTCTGGCAGAGCTCTCATCTTCTTCAGAGCACACAAGCCCCCCAACCACAGCAAGGTGGTGCCTCACTGGGGGGGTGAGGGTCAGAAACCATGCTCAAATTCCTGCATATCTCTCAGCAAAAGAAATATAAAATAACTCTCACTTTCTTCCTCCTTTTTTTTGTGAGAAGGAGAAATTAATGTTAGGATGAAAGGAAATGAGACAAATAAAAATAATTCTACTCTGCTGCTTTAGTGGCTCTATATGTTTACAAGATTTTCTCCTTCTGAGCACCAAAGCTCCTGACCTTTCGTTATATCTAGTGGTCCTCCTGGGGATTACTCCTCCTTTATTTGATCATGTATAATGACTCAAGCCTGATTCCCCTCTTCACAATGGTTCTGTCCTGATTTCCCCACAGCAAACCATTCAACACACAGTAATCCAAGTCTGTGCCCCAATAGACTTTGCAGCCAAAGATGGAGAACTCTTTAATGTCATTAAAAGCAAGACCTGGAGCTGACTGTGGCTTAGATCATGAGCTTCTTGGAAAATTGAATTGAAGAAAGTAGGGAAAATCACTAGGCTATGAAGTATGTCATCAATCATATCTCTTATGAATAGACACACATACACACACATAATAAATAAATAACAGATAAATAAATCTAATTCTGTAGATTTTTTTTATTCAAATCATATATCTTTCAATCCTTTTAAGGCAACTTTAGCTTACAGTTTCCTGGATTTTTATACAGTAATGTTAAAAATTCTAATCCATTATTCAGTATGCTGAATTATTCACTTGTAGAATATTCGGTTATGGAGTTATGATTCCAGTGAACAGAAGAAGCTAACCAATAAAGAGAAGAACACAATAGCTATGAGGATCTGCCTCACATAATAGATGATAAGGGTAATTTTTTTACAGTATTTATAAATTCAAGACAAGCAAAACACAGTACATATAACTCACTTCTTACATATAATTTGCAAAGTTTTGGATTGTTCATTTGTGTATTCTCTAAATAGTCCATAAGAAGCTGACTTGCCATTTTAAAATGCTGAACTGTCATTGCCCTTGTCATATATATTGAATTTATGGTAGCTATTTTGTTTTTCATGATTTGTTTATCTGGAGGTAATGTAGAAATAGCCTTCATTTATCACAATTTGTGTTTTAATAATTATGAGATAGTTTACATTTCTGCTTCCTCAGAAGTAGAATTCAAAATGTTGGCAAACAAAGCTTCATCTTCTTAGCCTGTTTGAATATGATATAGCAGTGATGACCCTGGCCATATTTCTGTAGATACTCATTTCATGAAAGTTCTATAGTTCTCTGTTGGCAGATGTAATTAAAACAATTTCAAGAAGGCAAATAAGACTTACTACAAATTATAGCAACAAGTAAAACAAGAATCCCAAAAGGGCAGTTGCTTTCTTAGCACAAGACAGGGTGGGAAAGAAAATCCAACTGGCTCCAACTTGTAACTGTAATATACAAATGAATGAGAACACCAGAAAAGACATATTCCATTCTGACAGACCCCTGCAGGGGTTCAAGCTGAAACTCCCACCCTATTGCTGAGGTGGAGTCATTCCACACAGATTTTGTATATCCACTTCATTGGCTAAGGATGGGTGGTGGATCAGTCTGTTTCAGACTAAATTCATTCTTAAGTCCACCTTATCCTATATGCACATTGATTGGCCATTTTATTACAAAAAGACAAAAACTCCCATGAAAATAGCAGCTATAAATCTTGAATACATTACCTTTCAACATTGCTAAACATATTTCATCAAAAATGTTAATATTTTGATGCTGCTGACCCATCTGGAAGCAATCTGAGACTGGATTTTCTTTTGAGCTCTGGAAAGTGGTTCAAATGGAATTATAGAAATTGACAACATTCTGTTTTTTAAGAAGCACTTGGACATCAAAGAAAGTTGATAAATTTATATTTTTCTAGAATTCTTTTTATGCTTTGTAAACTATCCTAAAACCCTTTATTATATGGCAGCTAATATATGTTTAAATCAATTTTGTTGATTTAGTACATTTCTTTAATCTTATGAAAATTGGCAATGTGAAATTCAGGAAAAAAATGCAATTTAACTAAATGCATTTATCAGGAGGTCAAATATTATTGGCTTGTTTAAAATTTACAGTAAATGAATCTCTGACTCTTTCCCATAAGGCCAAGTACATAATGATGTGTCTCCATTTCAGCTGTTTCTGGAAAAAAAATGGGATTTTACCCTCTGAAAATCTGTGTTTTCACAATGATGACCCATTATTCCTGGAGAAGATGTGAAGACAACAAATGAAGGACAAATAAAATGTAGACATTCTTTGAGAACTTGTTTCAAAACTGTGTGAAGTAAAATTGCATAAATCTTTACTTAGTACTAATAACTAATAAAATCTGCTGAGTTCAGTGGATTCATTGGTAGAGAAGCATCGGACTACAATCTAAAACTAAAAAAAAATATGACTTCATGTTCCCTTGTTTTAAAGAAGAATGATAAATTTGATTTTGAAGTAGTAAAATGCACATTATTATAAGAAATAAAGACAGCTAGGACCTCGGAAGAAAATGGATACAAGAATGTATTCCACTCCAGGCAAGGGAAATAGAGAAAAGCTAAATTTATGTTTCTTATTGGAAACATAAATTTATTGATATATTTATTCATCATGTTTCTAAATCACTGATCACCCACAAAGAGAATTGAAATTTTAAGTACATAAACAAAGCTTTTTCTATTCCTAACATTTTGATGTATTTATGAAATACATCAGTTTCTAACAGCATATACCAAAGAAATACCAAAAAGGCCTAAAGAAAACAAATTCTAAATTATGCCACCCTTGAATATCAAATATGTGGCAAAGAGGAATCCTAACATCATATGATGGGAAAACATCCAGACTCTTCAGAATATATATTCACATTTTACAATAAAAATGCAAAATAAGAAATTCAGCAAAATGAAAGGAAAGATCATGGTGTTTCTTAAATAGCTCACACTTTCCTATTTGCATGAAAAAGAAGGATTTTCAGGAATGCAAAGTTATATTTCTTTAGAAGGAGAGAAACTCATAAATTTAACTGCTTTGGTTCCTGGGTGGCTTCACACTAATTTATTGAAAATTGCCTTGAGGAATATTGTGTTTAGCAGAATTAAATGTATTTTCTTACTCAGTGACAACTAGAAAATTTTAAAAGAACAAGCAAGCCAAATTACCTTGACAAAAGCTATATCCAAATATAAACTTGAAAGGTAAATAAACATACACTTTTCTATGGTAATTTACTTATTAATTGTTCTATTAAAGTAGGACTTTTTATTTAACTATATAATTCCCATAAGTTTTTTTATAGCTATATAAAATCTATTTGTAAGCTGAAATTCCAAGTAAAGTGCAGGGGTAAATAATGTAAAATACGATATAATGCTTACTACCTAACTGGATTTATCCTTTAGCATTTGCAAAACCTTGAATGCTGCTTTCCTTGTATGTTCACATGTATAATTGTAGACAAAAAAATGTGATTGAAAAAGTTAATTTTAAAGGTGATACAAAAAAAGTAATTTTTTTCCAGAAATGAATTAGAACAATGAAAAATTGACAAAACCAATATATTTAAAGTAGCTTTGAAGTAATTTTTGGGAAATCATGGAGGATTAATCCAGGAAAAAAATGGGGATGAAATGGGACAGTTAGCAAGAAAGAATCACATCATCCTTCTGGAAAGATGCCCTTTTCCAATGAATTATCAGCTGAATAAAATGAGACTTCTTGAACTTCACTTTTAGGATCCCATTTCCATTTTGTTTTTTTTCTGTATTTATAAAACTCAGTTGACCACTGAAACATCTGACAAGAACAGAACTTTAGAACTTTATAAAATAAAACCATTTCACTGGAAATTAGTAAACCAACAAACTCCACTGAAATGTAATCCCATATTTTTTTATTGAAAAAGATGAGTTTGCTTACTTTTATAAAATTTCTGAAATCTGAGTTTCATTTCAAAGAAGTAACTTTCATTTACAAAAGTCAGGTGGGGGAGGGGCTTTCCTTACTTTAAGGCAGTATGTTAAAATGGTGTAGCTGGAAGTGCTGCCAGGCTACGAATTATGTTTGGCATCCACAACCCAAGTTCAGCTGTGTTTGTAAGTCCTTCCTGCTACTCTTTCAATTTCCTTCTTGCTCCAGTCTCCCATCTTCTCCTTTATCATAATTTCCTCTGCAAACTGGGCTTAGATCAGATAGTCACTGCATAATATAGAAACCTCATACTCTCTGAGTACTCCTCATTGCAAAACAAACACAGTGTTTGTAAAGTAACTTTCCAGTTTTACACAGGATCATGTTAACTTCCAATCTACATTCTTTTTTTTTTGTCAAACTAGTAACTTTGTTCAAAAAGAAGTATGAAGAAGACACTGTCTGGTGACCCATTATCCATTAATTTGTGACCCCTGTGGAGATCCTAAGCTACACTTTGGAATATAATTAAACTGCTAATACTTCTGTTTTACCTGTTTGAGTACCCCCAAAATGAAATTAACCTATATTGTATCATTTAATATTCAATGGACTCATGTGAAGGTCTATCAGGTAATTATTCTTAACACACTGGCAAGGATATTAGTTTTGTTAGACAACTGACACATTATCAAAATATAAGAGTTAACAAAAATCAATCTCCAGATCTGCAGTTTAAAATGTCGAAAATTCTCATTCTTGCCATTGCCATGTATTTAATATATAGCCTTTCTTGACATTTGAAAAAAGAGCTTAAAATGATTCCTTAATTGTTCACTTTAAATTAAATATTATCCCTGAATTGCTGCAAGCTATTTCTGACTACTTGTCATATTTAGCAATAATTTGTTTCAAGCCTGAACTTCTTACTCCAAAAAAAAAAGGCATTTTTCCTTAATAGGTCATTTATAACTTTCATGTTCCTAAAAGCTGGATTTTTATCTAAAATCTGAAAGAAAATCTGGGCTAATTTCTCTCAGTTGCTTGTCTTCTGTGTTGATTAAAATCATTTTTTTTCTCAGCAAAAACTGCCCAGAAAATGCCTGTCATTTTCAAAATAAAGGTTTAAGGAAAATGATAATCTTTTTAGAAAGACAGGCAGCCAATGTGATGACTTGGTATTAGAAATGCCACTGAAATATTGGCAACATAGGGCACTGCCTTGCATTTTAAATTCTGAAGAGGACCAGATGAAGAGGAAGATAGTTGGGGTGATGGGAAGGGGAAGGGGAAGGAAGTAAAGAAACTGGCAGAAAGACTACTTGTGAGCAAGAAGTGAAGGAGAGAATGCATAAGGTTTGTGGCAATTCAGTTAAGTGGTAGGGAACTTGAGAAGCAGTTTAGAGATGTAGCTCAAAAGAAGAAAGATGTAGGATGAAAAGGAGAGATGTAATGGTATGAATGAATAATCCTGGGAGACAGAAATAACTGCAGCTAGGACAACAGTTGGACAAGAGACATCTCACTCTCACTGAAGGAATGGGGAAGGGAAAGATTCTCAGAAAAGTTCTGAATTCTCTGGAAAGTAAAAGCAAGGCAGGGGAAAAGTGCTTTCAGAACTTGTTACTTACCATCTCATTATAAAGGTAATGTTAGTACTCATGGTTTGTGCTTCTTGTCTGGACTACCTTGAAGGTCTTACAAGAGGAGAAAAGCAGAGCAACGACTTGGCCAATGGAGTCCACAGTAAGCCACTAGTTACAGCAAACAGACATTGAAAAGACAATTGGGGTGAAAATATTTTGGAAGATTAAGGGAGGAATATTTGATTACTGACTATTCAGTAGCTTAGTATGATTTCAAGTACACCAGTGGGTGCAATCACTGGCCACATATCTGTATATTGTTTCTAATGTTATAAACAAATTAGAGTTTCAAGTTCCAATTAGAAGTGAAATATTCTTTTTTTTATTGGAAGACCCCGAAGAGAGGTATACCATGCTTTGAAGCTCACGTCTGCTGGAAGGTTTTGGTAGCAGGACTGATGAGAGAAAATGTTTAGTAGCTGGAAGATAATCCATTGGAAAGCAATTCTCCAGCCCAAGATCACTTTAAATGTTTAAAAACAGAAGGAAAAAACAAAAGGATTTCCAAGTGAGGAAAGAGTTTGGTGATGGCAGCAAACTAAATATATATATTTATATACAGAAAATGTCACAACTAGCTTTAGAAGAATATAATCCAACAAATGGTATTGGCAATCTTTGAACTATCCCCAGTGCAATTAATGCAGTAATGAAACAGGCTAGGGTATACCCTGCAGTGGTGGTTTTTGTTTGTTTGGTTGGTTGGTTTAGTTGTTCAGAATCAATGTTTAACCCCAAAAGTCTAGGAAGATCTTTATATATATATATAGTCTTACAGCTGTTTTCTGATACTTAATCTTATGCCTTTTACAGGTTTATTTCATTTCTGTGTTGTAAGATTTAATGAATTCTGCATAGTGACAAAAGAACTATATAATAAATACATTTACCTCTGTTCCAGAGATATTTTGTTATTCAGATAAGCCACACATATTTTCCATACTTTCTGAATGCCAGGCCAACTTACAAATATGTTGCCCAAATAGTATTAGGGGGTTCATTAATTGAAAAGCTAAAACTATAGGATTTGTTTCCAACTCTCTTTGCTACTGATGCTCCCTGAATGTTTCCTTCCATCAGCTTAAGAACATTTTAGGATTCTCTGCAAGTAATCGGGACATAGTATAAGAAGAACGTGGAATCTGAACCACCTCTTCCAATGCTCATATTCTGAGAAATCTACGCTACTGTGTTCTCACAAACCAGAGAATGAATTAAGTATCTAGACTGTTTTTTGTTATTCTGTTATAACAAAATGTTAAATATTCTGTTTAGAATGAGTGTGCTGGAGTTAGAGTGTGCTTATCAGATATGATTTAGAGATCATATCTTGTTTCTTCTCCTTTCAATAACTCTCTAGAGATTTTATCCCTTGACTGAGTTGCAAATCTTTGGGGATTTGAGCCGGGTTGGTGCAGACCTTTGAGCTGTACTACACTTTATCTGAAATGGAGTAAGTCCCTCCAATCCAACATGTTTCTTCCACTGAACAACAAGGTGTGGCTTTTGTTAGATTTGGATCTTCACCATAAAGATGGCATGTGAAGGGAATTGGGGGTTAGATCTGCAAAATGAAGGTCTCAGAATACATGAACACCAAAGATTTGAAGAATAAGAATTGATAGGGTAGACTCTGTTATGCTTTCATCACAGAACAGGAAGCTGATCGGTCAGGTTCTTATCATTATAGTCACCATTTGACCTTGATATACCTGTATGATATTGCCAATATTGTCTTTGATGAGACAAGTGCATCCCCATCATTCTTGCCATATTTTCTCACTACTCTCTGCAAACTAGTAGCACTGGGAATCAGCGTGTAGCTGAATTATGATTAATCCTTTTGGATAAATACTTCCTTGCCTGCCTGCTAGTCACCAGTGTCCTGAATTCACATCTCTGTTTAGATCTATCTCATTAGTAAGATAGTATTTCAGTTCTTTGGATGTTTAATTTTTAAAAATAATTTTAAAGAGGCTTTAAGATCTTACAGGCAAACCTGATTGAAATGGGGTAAAATTACATAAATAAATAAAATTATAAAAATTAGCATTTATTTTTAAGTTGCTTGCAACTTTCTCTCACATGAAAAAACCTTTATACTGTATATTACTTTTTCTGACTTATATATGCTTTTAATATAATTTTCTCTGATAAGAACTTAAATGTCCTAAAATGCTTTAAAGGCACAAATTAACCCAGTACAAGTTTTTAGGCACATAACTTTCCAAAATATGTGTAAGATTTTTGGTTTATTTGAAACATTTTACATTTGCATGTTCAGATTTTTGCCTGTAAATTAGGCAGAGCTAAAGGGTGCTGGTTCTGTTGGAAAATACTGTCTGTTCTGTAGCAATTAACAACATTATGCAATTCTTGCAGATTTGCTTCCAAGTGACCTGTGATTAATTTTCTTTACCACCCTAATTACTTCAGTGCATTTGGAAGTTAGACAGTACAAAAAGAGCAAAGAAATGGGAGGTATCTTTTTTTATATTCTCCATGTTTCTTGATTTGTTCAATAGAGGTAAATCTAAGCTAGTTTATGTTTTGGGGATTGTAAGGTTATTTTGACAGTTTGTCAGAAAGGCATTTGTAAGAAAACTAACAAGCATCCCTAAAGGAGAGATTCCTCCCTATCATTCTTCCCCCCACCCCACCCCACACTGTACAACAGCCGGAGTATATGGCAGCTCACTGAAAGCATCAATGAAGTTTACTAGGCTGGATTTCTGCATTTTTAAAAAAATATTTGTTCAATTTCTTTGAGATATGGTAACAAACATACTGTTTACATTTTATGCCCCTAGTTCTCTGCATTAAGTGCAAACTCAGTGGCAGTAACCTAGAAGGTCAGAATCAAGCAAACAAATATCCTCAATGAGCTGAGATTTCAGTTCTTTTAGCAGGATCTACTATAATAAACTATACAGTACACAGATGAAATAAATGAAGCTGTCGTTCCGAGTAACCAAACATCCACCAAAATAATATAGAGTATTAGCATACACAGATTGGAGCAAGTCTTCAACAATTCCGTGGCCGTTAAATACACATGCAGTCAAGCTCCACCACTAGTTTTTTTAGAGATTGGACACAGGAGCCAAGATAAAAAAACACAGTATGAAATACTATCAACATCTTTCTAGAAAGAACTGTCATTTCAAGTGAACACTATAAGGATTTTTAGTCTTCTCCTTGATAAAGCCTGTGCTGCAATAGATCACATTAATTAGAAAGCCCTCTGCACTTTAAACTTATGAAGGAAGCATTGGGCTCATTAAGAACATAATGCAGCACCCTAGAGAAGGATTTCAAATAAAAGGAAATAAACTGAGCTTCCAATTATTTTCATTATGGTGAGGTTATAAAGTTAAAAAAAAAACTTGGAAAACTGGCAGTAAATAAACCTCTCTACCAAAGGGCAGATCTGTAAGAAAAAACAGACTGGCATTAGCTTCTGAAAACAATGAAACAGATTAAGTGCAAAGCTATCTATGCAAGTGGTAAACTATTTACAGAATTTTTATAAGAACAACAAAATAAGATTACAGATTTTCTGAGAACTCAGGATTTGAGGAACAACCCTTGAACATGTGAGGTATTATCTCCAGTACTATACATGCTGTTTTGTGGTATTTCATTTTTAATTGTTGTAAGCTACAACAGCCCCCAGTGAGGCACCACCTTGCTGTGGTTGGGGGGCTTGTGTGCTCTAATGAAGATGAGAGCTCTGCCAGAGGTTC
>JANHZU010009400.1:26465-38705 GCA_032468055.1 Acrochordus granulatus | reverse complement strand
TTCCCTTCAATCCTTCCCAGCATCACAGTCTTCTCTAATGAGTCCTCCCTGTGCATTATGTGGCCAAAGTACTTGAGTGTTCATGTGTGCATTTGACTAAATTTAATTTGAGGGATAAAGCATTAACAGATTTATTTACTCTAGTGTGATGTAGCTATAGATTGGTTTATTGGTACACTATGATGTTTTTGTGTAGTTGGGTATTTGTTTGCTCTATGACAGTATCATAGTTTGGAGATGATTGGATAAGGCAGCATAAGAATTGAATGACTGGAGAAATGAATACATTAATGAATAAAGAAATAAATAGTGTTTGCAAAATAAATGTTTGGTTAAGCTTTGAGGGGACAAATATCTGATCTGGCATTTAGAACTCAGATCCCATCTCAAAGAAGCCCGTAGATCTTTCCTTTAGCTATTCTAATCAATTAGCTATTCTTTGTGTTAGGCTACATCCACCATGGTAGCCTTTTTGTGAATGGGAAAATTTTCTATTGAAGTACTTTTGAAAGTGTCCAAGATATTTTGGACACTTTATATAGGAAGGCCATAGTACAGAGCTATATGCAATTGTGAGAGTAAATGTTAATATTTATGGATTTTTAAGTTTATTCTTATCAAGTGTTCTAAAGAACATTACAAAAAGCCCCTCCACTGTGTTCTTTGAAGTCTAAGAAAATTATGCTTTTAAACAATCTCCTATAGATGCCATGCCAAATAAGACCAGAATAACCACATGAACATAAATTGATCAGTCTGATTCTGAGTTATTAATAACTTTTGCTTGTTTGGTTGCCTCATCTGAGGAAGAAAGAGAGAACTTGCCCATGTCTATTTATTTAGTCAAAAGTAAATTTCAGTAAGATCTGGTTTGTGTGTACTTCTCAAACATTCTACTCGCATAAATATTGGCAATAAGAGGATTTAAAACTCAGTTGGCTAAATATTTGCCCACTGTCAGTTCTGAATTATTTTGCTTTAAATAATTACAATTTAAAATTTTTGAATGGGTATTTGGTATCTGGGATCATAAGAAATATAATGTGAAAACTGTAATTGCTATTTTCCAAGCTTACAATTTTCTTCTGGGGAACATGGAACATAGAATTATTCTTGCTTCCATATACAACCTGTAAGGGAAAAACAAACCTCTAATGTTCCCTATGTAGAAAGCCCTGTGGAAATTTTTTTCTTCCAATTTAAAGGAATCTTATATCTTGTAATCCATCCCATCTTTGTAAAGCAGCTACAAGGCAAGGGTCAGATAAAATGGGCCTCAGCTTGGGTCAAAAAGTAAGGTGAGCAGAGGGCTCAGATAGGCTCCTTGCTCATTCACATAAAGATAAAGTGAGGGAAGGGAAGAGCAGATTCAGAATTAAAAGATTCTATTACTACAGTTGTTATAATAAAAGTAGTCCTGGCCTACAAGGTATTGATTATTTAGTCAGATTTATCTTATAGGGAAGTAGTCCTGGCCTACAAGGCATTGATTATTTAGTCAGATTTACTTTATAGGGCTAACAAATTTCTATAATCTGCTCCCTGTTTTTAATGGCAACTTTGAGAATAGGAAAGGAATTGGAATGCAAAGATGGGATAAAAGTAAAGGTTTCCCCTGCCAGTCATGACCAACTCTGGGGGGCAGTGCTCATCCATTTCCTAGCTGAATAGCCAGCATTGCCCAAAGATACTTCTGTGATAATGTGACCAGGATGACTATATGCCAAGGTGCATGGAAGCTGTTACCTTCCCACCAATTTAGGTGGTACCTATTTATCTATTTTTATTTTTACATGCTTTTGAACTGCTAGGTCGGTAGGAGCTAAGCAGACAACAGGAGTTCACCCCATTACACAATGGCTCTTGGGTCTCAAACTCAAGCCGCTGACCTTCTGGCCAACAAGCCCAGGTCTTAATTGCTTATGCCACTGCACACCAAAGAAGGGGGAAATGAAATTAATTTTATCCATTAATTGGTATAGAAAAATTAAAGTATTTAATTCTTCCAGGCATGCAAGAAAGAGCTTGTAGGTAAGGTTGTTTATAACATTGCATTTTACAAAACATCTGACAAACTCAGAAGATAGGACTTGAGACTTTTATTTTTGATGATAAAATAAATCCTTCTGTAAAGCTAGACTGCCTCTTGGGTTTATAGGAACCATTGTTGTGGAAAAGTGTAATCATGATTCTTTGTGGGTGAAAAAATCATGAAAACCATCCAGGTATGGCTGATGTAGAGCAACAACAAGAAAATCCTTAACTAAAAATAGATTTTAAGGCAATACATAGACAGGGATACAGAAAATCAATTCATATCTGTCATTCTTATCAGTTTGTATAAGTTAGGCTATGTCTTGTATCAGAAAATCACTAGATATTGCTGGCTAACTTCACAGAAGCACTTTCATATTGATTCTAATGGTTCTTTTTAAGAAGCTAAACTTTTTTGTATTAGTAGAACTGATCAAATAACTACACATTATCTATAGGTTTTTAATTAATAGTGACAACTGAGTACTATTGATTTTGAAACTTAGTTTTGTAACGTGAGTTACAAGTTATTGTAGTGCAACCCCATCAAGAGATAAAGATGGAAATGTCCTAGGATCCAGACCCCCCACCACCCAAAGCCACTCCATCTTGCCAGGGTTCAACTGAAGTCTGTTGTTCCCATCCAGCCCTGAACAGCCTCCCCGCACCGAGTCAGGGCCAGGACAGCATCACTTGGGTCACCCGGGAAGGAGATGTAAATCTGACTATCATCAGCATTCTGATGATACCTCATCCCATGGTGATGGATGATCTCACCCAGCGGTTTCATGTAGATGTTAAAAAGAAGGGGAGAAAGCACCGAGTCCTGCGGCACACCAAAAAGTAATGGCCAAGGGCTGGACCTCTCCTTCCCTATCAACACCGATTGGGACCGGCCACAGCCCCCGCAGCCGACCAACTGCACCGCCCAGCCCCAGCACCCACATCCGACCCAAAAGAATATCATGGTTGACAGTATCGAAAGCCACTGAGAGGTCAAGGGGGGCTAGGATGGATGCACCACCTCCATCCCACTCTTGCCAGAGATCATCCACAAGAGCGACCAATTCTGTCTCTGTCCCATGACCGGTGCACAACATGAAGCTGTATATTTCACTCTGGCCTGAACCCAGACTGAAAAGGGTCCAGAAAATCCATTTCCTCCAGGATCCTCTGCAGCTGCCAGGTGACCATTTTCTCAACCACTTTGCCCAAAAAAGTCAGGTGGGAGACTGGCCGATAATTATCCAAACAGGTAGATTCCAGTGATTTTTTTTTTAACAGAGGGTGAACCAGGTTCCAGAAAAAAACCCTGTTGCAGTGAGGAGTTAATCACTTCATGGACCCACCTGCTAGTCACCTCCCTGGAGTCTTTCACCAACCAGGAGTGACAAGGATCTAACTGGCAGGTGGTCACACTGACTGCATTGAGGACCCTGTCCACTTCCTCAGGGACAATCAGCAATCAGGACTGATTGCTCCCAGATTACTGGGCAATGGTAATATACCTATTCTCTTGCCTCTTCCTTCTTTGGTAAAGTTATATACTTCCCTCTTTTTTTCTACACCACAGTCACGTTCCTGTTTGATGACAATAACCCTGCTAACACTTTAATTGTCTCTTCTGCTGCAGCTTTATTTCATAAATTGCAGTGTTTATTTCATCTGTGCCTCCTGGTCTTTTATATAACAGCTGGACCTCACTAGCCACTGTAATCATTTGCAGATTATATTATTCATCTTTGTATTATCTATTTATAAAATGTTTCAGTATATTTTAACACATTTTTGCTTCAATTAGATATCTTCAATGATTATTCTTGAATAGCCTCTTATTTTTAAATTCTTCTGTAATTTCTTTGAACTTTTATTTAAAAAGTCTTATTTTTATTTCTATTTATTGGTTGTTATTCCTGATTAAAATATTCTTCTTTGTCCTTTTTATGATAAAGTTTATGTTCCTTATTGGATTACAGCTTTCTGTTGCCAAGGCTTTCATTCTTTGACATTCTTTGGATGCCATGATAACATTTTCAGAAAGCTACCTAGGTATTTTCATTTTAAATTTTTAGAAATACAATTTTCAGAAATATTTTATTATATATGCAATATGTATTTATGTATTAATTAAATTTATTTGGCTTCCCATCTTTCCATTACTTTGGGCAGTTAAAATTAAAAAAAGAATAAAAAGAATAAATAAAAGTACAATATCTCATAAGTTCTTCAATTGTCCTTCACATAATTTAGCATATTAAAAATATTTTTAAGAAGATAAAAACAATACAATTATTAAAAAATAAACAGGAAGAATAGTGAATTGGTAAGAAAAAAGAGGAAAAGAAAAGAAAGGAAAAGTTTATGAAGAAGCAGCTTCCAATATTTTTGATAGGAGTAATTTATATTTTTCCATTCTCTCTCTAAAGTTATAACATAATTTCCTTCTTTTCATAAGCTTGCCTTTCAAGTCTTCAAACCCATAAATCACAAATTTACTTTTTTCTCTTTTTTTTTTAGCAAAATGTCCATAATGGGTTTCCATTACTGAAAAACAAGCTAATTTTGCCATCTCTGCTAGTTCTGTCATCCTTTGCCAATCATTTGCTCATTGTGGATATTTCAGAATCTTTCTATTTTTATGCATATAATAATTTTCTCACTGACATAAGCTAAAAATACTGAATCAGTATCTTATACTGAATTTTTACTGGCATACATATTTCTCTAACTTGCTAAGTTTATCACATACACCTAAATTTCAAGCCATTGAGGTCATTTCCCACACTGGACATTATATTATTGTGATATCAATGCATTTGAAAACTAACAGGTTGGCAATGGAACTGTGGACCAGAAGGTTAATGAGAAAGAAAACAGAGTGAGAGAACTGTAGTAGATGCATTAAGGGTTTCCTGCTGATAGAGCTACATAGATTTGTAATCTTGCTCTTGGAAGATCCTAAGACACAAAGAAAATGCCTTGTAATGATGCACCATCAGTAGAAATTGAAGAATAATATCCTACTAATATGCGTTCAGAACAATGGGGAACTATTGCTTGCATTCTACACAGGGGTTTATGTCAGTCACTTCTCTTGTAAGAAACTGTTAATACAAGTTGGCAAAAATCACTGTATGTTCTATTCTATTGTGTACTCTTAAAGTTCTAGTTTCATTAAGAATCTTTCCAAATATAATTTTAAACCTGACCACATTCATATTGTATAAAGATGTAATATAATTTGTTCCTTTTCTCTTTAATTATAGACCAAACAACCCATGATCCTTTGGTCTTCATTTCAGATATACTTCCTTATCTACAGTAAACAGAGAAATAGAATAAACACAGGTTGGCGAAACATCAGTGGAGGCAGGAGTGATTTCTGACTTTCTGTTGGTTTTCCCATTTAATTTTTTTGTAGGAAGTTGCACCAAGCATTTGAAAATTCACTCACTCATTCACTCATTTACTCACTCATTCACTCCCTCCCTCCCTCCCTTCCTTCCTTCCTTTTCAGAATCCTGCTTTTCTTGGCTCAATATTTGGCTTTTATATATATTTTTTTAATTTTGAGGGAGTCTTCCACCAAGATTTCAAATGATTCCAGCATTACTGTTTTAAATAATTTCCTATGCCTCTTAACAGATTTAGAGATGTAAAATGGAAGAAGTCATTTTCAATAATTATTCTTCTTTTACCTACATAAGTAATTTATAGTTTCTCCATGATTTTATCTGAGCAATTAAACCAGAGAAGTAATTGCATCAAGCAATATGAGAAAGAGGAAAAAGAGAAGTTATGGAATGGGAAGAAAGCAGTGTAAGAGACAGAATTTCTGCAATTGTATATGATTTTTAAGCAAGGCATTATCATCTTTATGGTATTATTATTTTAATCATTGTCATTAAAAATAAGACCTAATTCAGCTCTGTGGGAAAAAAAACTTACATTCTTGCAATGAAACACTACATTTTTGTCGACTTTTGAAAAGTAAGCTCTCAAATTAGTTTGGCTGCAGTGGTAGATATAAATTAACCATTGATGTCAAGTCTTTAGCATAAGACAACTGCAGCCCTGCATTATCTTTCATCTTCTTTCTCTCTAGTCTCTGCATTCCCACACCTGCGCCACCATCTAATAACTTACCACTACTTTAGCTGTAAGAAAATTTATGGAATTTATTTGGAGCTCGATGAAAGCTCATTGCTTTGCACCATGCCAGTTTTGCATTTTTTCAAACTGCAGCCCTGCATTATCTTTCATCTTCTTTCCCTCTAGTCTCTGCATTCCCACACCTGCGCCTGCATTTTCTAAAGGTCATGCCTGTTGAGGATGGCCTTGTAAACCAAGCTCAATATCTTTGTAGCAAAACACTACTGATTTTAGGCAGTATAAATAGAATTGAATGATCTAGAGTTGTTGCAGTGCTTTTTATGATCCTTATAACAAGTAGTAATGATTTCCCTCTCTTCCCATAAGAACTGTTTTATCCATTTCCCTCAGAATAATAATTCTTTACCTTCAAAAGCATTCTTGATGTAAGAAATAAAGCTCAGTTTATTTTTGTTGATGGCTTTAACATTATTGAAACAGAAGAACTTTTTCACTGTTCCTCATTGTATGTTATTAAAGAATATGGTCAGTTGATCACTACTTTAATTGTACATTTATAACTTGGGTAAATAATTGCCAACTCCTGGTAAAAAGGTAATCAATGTTGATGGGTTTGCTAATGACTATTTTATAAATGGGTGGTTTGTGGTTGCTTTTAGTTAGTCAAGAGACAATTTTATTCTTAATTAAACATTCTAACTTTTCTCATTAATGAGAATCTTGAATATTGGTTTGAAAGAGTTATGGGGTCAAAAAGATTCAGGCATCCATATTTCCAAAGTGGAAGACTTGAAGAGCTCAGGGTTCCCTTCAGGTGGAGACTTTTCATTCATTCCTTTGATCCTCACTTCATTTTAATTAGAAATAGCTTAAAACGGATTGCAGAATTAAGTGCAAATAAAATAAAACTATTGAATAATTTGAGACGACCACTCTTGTACGCTTAAAGTGGCATTAATTTTTCAAGTTCATATGAGAAAAGATTGTTGCAAACCATTTTGTAGACTCCTTGGGGCACTTTCAGCTTCCTTGTTTGCTTTCAGACATTTTTTTACAGGAATAGGTATTGTCATCAGTGCCCAGTGCTGTCAATTTTTCTGCCAAATGTTGTGGAAGGAGAGTTTTATCTCTTTATAAAATGGCTGTCATGGAAAAGTAACCAGTTTCAAAGCATAGTTTTAAAAAATCCTCATTTTTTTTCATTTTTATAAGGCCACCCATCTAATAACTTACCACTACTTTAGCTGTAAGAAAATTTATGGAATTTATTTGGAGCTCGATGAAAGCTCATTGCTTTGCACCATGCCAGTTTTGCATTTTTTCAAATTCAATCAGGTGGAACAAGCAGCAAGATGGGTGCCAAGTATCTGTGGCTACCCTGATTCCCTTAAATGCAACCCTGGATTCCTTAATTTTATCATTTTGGCAAGATAAATGAAAGCTTATTAAAAGTTTATTCTTGTAAAGTTTATTCTTGTAAATGATCTACAGTACATGTAGTCCTCACAGTTATACCAGTTCTGTATAGAAGCAAGCCTTGATCACATATTGTGATTTTCCTTTATAATCATTGTTTCTGATTTGCAAATCTCCCTGCCAGCTTTCCACAAGCAGTGTTAATAAAGAAATGGCAGAAAAGGTCGTTAAGTTGCTCCTGCCCCTTTTTCTCATCAGGAATCCCACTTCGGAGCACAAGATCCCAGAGATGCCCACCCATTGCCCTTGCTGATGTGCCTACACTTTCCAGTGCATGCCCACTGCTTTGCGGCCTGCCCATGGTTCCCAACACCAACCTCTCTGTCTTCCTTATCTGGAACTTCTGCCTCTTCCGACTTAATAACCTGCTCGGTCCTGAGATTACAACAACTGGGACTTATGGGATTGCTATAAGAAATATCTTAAAAAATATTTTCAAGTCCATTGCTTAGCGATGGCAATCCCAGCCCCAATTGTCATCATAATCTAAGGGCTACCTGTATACATTTCATGTATCTTAGTGGTAGGGAGAAGTCATTTTTGCAAATCTAGCCTTCCTTTAACCATCCAATCAAAGTTATCCTTGGTGCATCTTTATAATCTTATGACTTTTCAAGTAAAGATACACAATTGATCCCTTCAGTACAGAACCAGAATAGACAGAAAGATAGATCTGATATGTTAGAAATAGATTTCTGATCCTTTTTCCTATGCTCTTAAAATTTATTTATTAAGCAAATTTATATGGCTGCTCAACTCTCACACATTCAGGTGACTTACAAAATCAAATATTGCAATAACTCAAATGCTTATTCTTCCTTACTTCCCAGGAAGGAGCAATCTTATCTCCAGGGTAGATGTTCCATAGGGAGGAAATCAAAGAAGGCCCTTTTTCTTTATTCTACTAGATGTACTTCTCTAATAGATGAGACCCGCAACAAACAGAATCAGTTTGTTTTAGTGGTAAAGGCACAAGGCTAGAAACTGGGACACCGAGAGTCCTTAGGTATTAGACATTGCGCCTTAAATATGAAAGCCAACTGAGTATCCTTGGGCCAGTCACTCTCTCACAGCCCAAATCATCTCACAGGGTTATTGTTGGGAGGATAATAAGAGGAGGAAGGCATATTAGATATGTTCGCCACCTTGAATTATTTGTAAAAAGCAGGATACAAATAAAATATCCTGCCTTCTTGGTCTGATGGGCTGATTTGCAATAACTGGGAGGAAACTGTTCTCTAATAACCTGGCCCCATGTCATGTAGGTGATAACTAATTGGACCCAAAAACAAATCAGTAGTCAATGCAGCTCTTACAAAAAAGGTTATACATATATACATCTAGACTTGTGCAAAACTATGCAGGCTACTGCATAGTTTACAAGATATTCTCCAAGGGTAGCCCCATGTAGTGCGCATTACAGTAGTCCAAAGGATAAGTGACTAGGGCATGGATGACAATGCTAATTTTAATATCAATTTTTAAAATTACTGCTGTATTAGATATGGGGAAAGAAGTTGCTCTCTTGGAAATAAGCCTCTGCTTTTGAAGAAGCTTGGTCTGAGTCTTTAGAAGTTAAAAAACAAACAATACATATGGAAGAGACATACATATTCAATTGTGAACAAAGCAACACTCATAAATCTCCACTGAAGTTTTTTTTCCTGAGAAATGACATGAGCTTCCCCTAAAGAAGGAGTGGGGGTGGATATGGTACAATAACAAAGCGAATGATACATATTGTTTTATTTACCAGTTATTCATTCATTTTACAGCATTTTATACTATCACTTGCAAGCCACTGGCTGTATACAGTTAATTTTATTATCTGGACTAGGGTATGGAGAAGCCCAACAATATTCATTTCATTCCTCTTGCTGTCCTGGCAGAAATGTCTTGGACATACATATACAAGTCTTTGAGCAGTTGTGGCAGCTTTGTGGAGCAGATCCAAAAAGGCACTTTGCCTTGCTGAATGATTTGCAGTTCAGTCCTCCTGAAAAACATATATCACACAAGAATTTGCTACAATTTGAATAATTGACTGGCAAATTTATATTATCCCTTCAAGCTTCAATGGAACATGGCTACATAGATGTAGATTTGTGAGAGAAGGATTGGGTGCATCCTTTCAAAGAGCACCAGTTTTCTGAAATATATCTTTATTTCATATTCCAAAACAAATTTTGGAAAAAAATATACATGTAGTTTTTAACTAAAACAAAAGGAATGATTGAATTTCTGATTGTATTGATTATATGTGACAGGAATGTTATTTGTTTGCTTTTTCAACTTAGGCTAAACTTTAATGTGTTTCTGACTGGTGGTAGTTTCTTCGTGTATTCTGGCAATTTTTGAAGCATTTTAATGATTTAAATTAAAGGGCTACAAAGAGTTGGTATAATATACAGATGAAAATGCAAGTTTTACAAAAATGATAAAGTTTTATGCTGATTTTTATCCTGACATTTCTGGGCAGCCAGGTTTAATTATTTTAACTCAAGTTGTTAATTCTGTTTAGTTGAAGTAGTAATGTAGCAGCAGCAGCAGCAGCAGTAGTATCTGGATGATGAGATATCAGACTGCCACAGAAAATTTTTCATTTTGATTAAAGAAGTTATTGTGATTTTAAATTATAAAGACATCTTACATTTTTTGATACTGCCAGCTTTGTTTTAGTGTACTATTTAAGAAGTCAGGTTGGAAGATACAAGGAGATAAAAAAAGATCAGCTTTGAACATCACAGGATTCCACCAAAGTGTCAATTTCTTTGATACTTCCTGAGAAACCATATCTGTGTCTATCATTCAAGAAGAACTCTGTGAAGCAGGAATTTTGGTTTAATTCAGCTGTCGTTCTTTAACTTACACTGTTTTGTTATACATGTTTCAATCTTCTTAGGGCAAGGATCAGAGCCTGTTCCTGGGGGTATATGCAGCTGTCAAGCATTCTTCAAGATAAAGCTGTAGTTGCAGCATTGTTTATTCTCCTTAGTGATTGTCTCCATAGTTATCATGCCCAAAAAGAGTTTGGAATATGAACTATATTGAACAGGTTTTGTTCCCATTGAAATTCTAAAATGGACATTATCTACTATTGTTTGTTTTGTTGTCCTGTGGTTATAACCCAGGAGAGATAATGGTCTCCTTTGCAGTATTTGAACATCTCCATTGCTGTTCAGTCGCTAAGTCATGTCTGACTCTTTGTGACCTCCGTGGAATTCTGCTATTCTCAGTGCTCTATTCTAGGATTAAATCACGAGTCCCATCTAGGTATTTTATCTTATTTTTAAGTGGCCAGTGAGAGAAGCAACCATGCTGTAAGCACTATAACAGTACTGGAGCTGTGATGTTGAGGAAATTCCATACTAGTGCATATAAGCAAGAAGCTTCCTACAAGACAAGGTGTTTATATGTGTGTGTTTGGAGGAAAACATGTAATTCAAACATTTAAATTGTAGTTGTTGGTCTCTTTCAGTATTTTATTTTTATGGAAAGATAACTTAGCATCTTTTCAAAACTTAGATGCTTATTCAGATTTGTCCAGCATATCAAATTAAATTTAAAAGCTATTTTTAAAAATGATTTTCTGATTATTTTGATTTGATCATTTCTATGGAAATATATATAAACAATTAAAAGTAGTTAACATATGATTTTAATTTGAATATACTGTTTTTAAAAGTGTACATCTGGAAGTGGACTGATAAAAAGAGAAGGAGAGGGAAAAGAATAAAAGATTCCCTCTCTTCTCCTCATGCTTTTAAGTAGCTGCTGGGAAAGAGGGAATAGTTTGAAAACATCTTGTAATCATGAATTAAAATGAATTATGTCACATAGCTGTGGAGGCCATTTAGTATTTCAAAAACACAGCAGGGGATCTTTTTTAAAGACATAATTAAAAACAACAGAAGATATAGACCGTTATGGAACTTAAGTTTCAGACTTCCAGAATAATTTCAGTTCCTCTGAAATACCCCAGTTGCTGTCATCCAGAATGAGTGTAATGTTTTCCTCTGGTCATTGCTTTCACTTTAGAAAATAGGGCAAACAGTTAACAGGTCATGACCATATTATGATTATGATGGAACATTTTGGTTAAATGCTATTTGCTTAATTTTAAATGAAAAGGAAAAGAGAACATTTCAATAATATAAGATATTCACTACTGTGAAATAATTTATCTTTAACAAGGAAAGACTGTCAGTTTGGTTGATAGATGTATATTGGTGTAAATAATGGATTTCTTGAAAAGGCTTAGGTGGGAGCCTTATCAAAGGGAATTTCTATGAGGAACCTACTTGTCACATTGTTGGACAATTAAAGTTTGTCTCTGGTGGTTTTGATTCTTCTATGGAATGCATTAATTTCAATACTATCTCTCTAAATGTGTTTGTTTTTTAATTGCCATGTTCCTAAAAGAAATGAAATAAAAAAAATGTTGGGAGCGTTTCCAATCTATGATAAACCCTTCATATGATTTAGATATAGTGGAGCCTCACAAGATGAGACTAATCTATTCCGGAAGAACACTCTTAAGGCGAAACGAGGTTTCCCATAGGAAACAATGGAAAGTTGGACGATCTGTTCCATGCCCCCAAAAATATTCACCAAAAA
>JANHZU010009399.1:7280-30973 GCA_032468055.1 Acrochordus granulatus | reverse complement strand
TATTTCTGTGACTCTATTGATGAGGAGCTGAAGGTCTTCATGCTTACTGGCAAGCAGAACTGTATCATCAGCATATCGTAAATTGTTGATCCAAACACTGTTTACTTTTTTTACATCAATGTCTTCCAGTGCCTCGCTGAAGATTGATTCAGAGTAGATATTGAACAGCAGTGGAAACAGAATACATCCCTGTCTAACCCCTCTTCGTATTTCTGCATCAGCTGAGTATTTTTGGCCTAGTCTCACATTTACTACCTGATGCCAGTGTAGATTCTTTATAATTTGGATGTCTTTGGGCTTTCTAATTTAACGCCAGCATTTTAATTCTGCTTGGAACTGAACTGAAAACCTGTCCAGATCTTGCAATAAATATTGGTGTATCTATTTGTAAAGGTTTTGTTCCTAAACATGAAATCCAAATAGTTCTTACCCTATTTATATTCTGGAGGTCATAAAGATCTCCTAGACATTGAACTATGATGGGTGATGCCCCTTTGCTGAGTTTTAGATCCTGTGGGATGTTGTGGGTTGTGTGACAGGCTTGCCATCTTGTTCGCTTTCTTCTTTTCTGTTTTTTTTTTGGTTGTATGTTGTTTGTTATTAGACTTTTTAAAATCTAGTTTAGCATATTATGAGCCTCCAAGTGTCACTTAAAGTAAAGTAGCATCAAATCAAATAATTAATTAATATGCTCCCAATTTTGGGAACTTGTTAAGATATAGCTGCTGCTTTCTAATTATAATTTCTTGATAATCTTTAAAAGCAGTCTTATTTAAGGCATGTTGCAGTAATCTTACTATCACCAGGTAAGAATGCAATTAATGTACCAGACAATCTGGACAAAGTCCCCCAGCCCATTTTGACCATGAGTCTAGAAGATGCCTCCCAGATCGCAACTCTGCTCTGGACACGCATCAAATATACAAACAGCAACTCCGTCTTGCTTACTTTCTATTTGAACCTGTCTTCTCAATCCAGAGGCACATAGACTACATTGTAGACGAAGGATTTACTCCAATAAATACTTCCTGCTTGTCTGTCCTGGTCTTTTCCAGATTCTTGTAGAATATTTCCTTTTATCAGAACCTTAGAAGAGTAGCATTATTCTTTCACTTCCATGTTGGTTGCTAGCTAATCTGACTTAGATTTTGTTAAGAAACAAAACCTTTTCCATAACTGAAGTACATGTTAGCCTTGGTCTAAACAAGTTGTATACTGGTATGTCTGAACTTGCAGTTGGGCTGAGGGATTGGTAACTAGGCTGCTGAGAATGCGATGATAACTTGTATTACAGTTACATCCTGCTTGTCCTTTTTCTGTTTTATAATGCTTCTGAAAATTTCTTCAGTCTTGATCCCAAAGCAAACAAACACCAATTCTTCTGAAAAGAAAAAAAGTGTTAGCATGTGGTCTTCAGAAACAATGTGAATTTAGCACTTTTTGTACATTGCTGAACTATCAAAACATTGAGTTTGAACTATAATTTTATTATAGTTCTGTTTTGGGAGATTATAACTTAATAACATGAACATTTTCCTGTTCAAACTTTTTGCCTCTTTGCCAGAGGCAAGTGGTAAATGCTTCACCATTAAATAAAGCTCTTTAAAGCATTTGAATTTTTTCTCAAAGCAGTTAAAACTATGATTCACTTGTGGTTAATTTGTCAGGACATGTACTGAATAATTTTGCTCAGCATCTTATGATGCATTTTACCTGCCCTTTCAAAATTCTCATTGATGTGGCATCTTGCAGGAAATTGTAAGATATATTGTAACATAGACACATTTAGTATGTTAGAGGCTTTCTAAATTTGGTGCCAAATGTAAGTGGCAGGAGGAAAAAGCTTTACAACAATTAGGCGGTGCAGTATCCTGATCGAGATTTTAGAATTACTTCAGGCCAGTTGCTGTCTCTCAGTCAAAGCTATTTCATAGGGTTGCTGTGGAGATAAAATAGAAGGAGATCCCCATGTTCATGTAACTGAGACCCGAGACAAAAGGTGGGATATAAAATAAAGAACAAGAACAACAAAGAATTGTCCCAAGGTGATATTTTGGTTGCAATTCAGATAGAAGGTAGAAGAAAAGATTCATACAACATTTCATGGTGCAGTGGAACTTCAGATTGCAAGCACCTCGATTCATGAGATTTTTGCAAGCATAATTTTTTAATAAAATTTAATTCAGTTAATGAGTGATAACTCATAAGATGAGCACCAAGTGATGAGCTCGCATGGGAAAACTCACAACAGAGCCGATGGTTCTTCTCTCTCACTGCGTAAAAAGCATAAATTAAGTGAAAGGTGTTCAAGAGAAAGAACTCCCAAGATTCAGATTCTAGATTTTCCTTCCAGGCAATCTCCTCCCCTCTTTCGTCTCCCTCACACCAGCCAGGACTCTTCTCAAAGTGTAGGAAGATTGACCCTCCATCTTTCCTGTCACTCACTCACATATACAGCACTTCTTGCATGGCACCATCCATCCCATCCCCCTCCGGCCCATCTCTTCTCCCCTTTCATAGCACGGAGGCAGGTTATGATAAGAAACATTTCCACACCATCCCCAGAAAGGCATTGCCAAAGGAAAAGGGAAAAGACTGTTTTGTCTTGAGCGGTGCTGGCAGAAGATCCTCTTGATCCAATAGAGCCGCCCAGAGAGTGCCAGCTGAGCAGCACTGATGGCCAGAATCTGCCTCGGAGTGGATCCATAAGTGCTGGTTAATTTTGTTCTACTTCTACTTCATATTGTGTATAAAGTAATCATTGTTCCTTGTTTCAAATATTAGGGACAATCATTTCTACACAAAATTCCAGTGAAAAGGATTTTTTTTTAATATTTTTGGGGGTGTGGAACAGATCATCTGACTTTCCATTGTTTCCTATGGGAAACCTTGTTTCAGTTTAAGAGCATTTCGCACTAAGAGCATTCTTCTGGAACAAATTAGGCTCACAATTGGAGTTTCCACTGTATATGTCAAGGCAGTGCTGCCACATTCTAGGATTTGTCTATGCGCAGCTGTGATTTGACATGCTGAATGACATATATTTCCAAAAAATCAAAATAAAACACAAACAAAAACCATTCATGTTCCTACTTGATTTTTCCATCCTAATACTTTCTATCTGGCATCTTTTCAAATGGAAAATTCTATTTTTTACAATTCTGTTCATGGGCTGGTAAATTGTAATATCTTTCAAAATGATTGCCTTCATCATGGGTCCTGAAGAATATTGTGTTTCCTTCAAAGATAAGAAGATGCTCCTCAGGTATGTTGGTTCTGTGCAATAATTTATCCTTAGGTTACAGAGAACAGTTCTGAAGCTACATATCTTTCTTATAGTTGTTTACACTTTGGAGAACATGGTCTGTAATCTATATAGTGCTTTCCAGAAATCTGGCCCTTCAAATTCCACAATCTCCATCAAGCAGAGTCACTGAATTATGAGACTTGTCATTCAACATACCTGGAGAATGAGAACTTATCAACTTGTACTCCAGGTCTACATGCAGTACTGATTCATCCTCCTTTTCTGGTTCCAGACATCCCCTATCAGGACACTACTGTATTTTAATTTCCTATCATTTTGAAGTGGAAAACACATAAATAACCATAAATTAACCTTAAATAATGTTAAAGCATTTTTTCCCCACAAGTCTTGCTCAAATATTGAAGGCTTTCAGGGACACATCCAGGTTTTCATGAAAACAATACAGAATTTATTTTCTTACAGTCTTGACATGTCCTGATACATTAGTATCTTTCCATGTCTTGAAATGTTAGTATCTTTCCATTCAGAGACTAATCTGAACAATTCCTACTTAGTTTTGCTTGTCAGTTTGTTTTTAGATCTATCTCATCATGTACTGTATGTACTCATGCTTGAGCTAGGTAAAATAACGTTGAATAAATCTTGGTCTTCTTCAAATATATAAGGTGGCATCATGTCACTTTGGATTATGTTTCACTGTGCTGTGTGTCTTCCGGAATCATTCAGTTCACTTTCATACTATCAGAATTCTGCCCTTACCTTCTCTAAAATATATCCTGGGATTTTTCCATCCTCTAGAATATTGGCAGAGTCAAAGGATATAAAGGACAATGCATGAAAAATTACCTGGTGGTAGGAAATTTGATATCAAGTTCACATTGTTATTATGTTAGATCAGATCATCATTTAATATTACTACTAAATGAAAATAACAATCATGCTGAGATTAGGGATTCTTTTCAAAAATATTTTTTAGACTGATACAGAAATTATTTTATATTATTGCTTATGCTTTGTAGAAAAAAAAATAACCTGAACAAGGAAATACAGAAAAATATTAAGGAATTTTGCACAAATTTGCAAGATGATATATAAAGAGAGAATAAAAGGTTGAATAAGAGTTTACACAACAGCTTAATTCCCTTTATGTACTTGAAATAAAATATTCACTGAATTGTATAATGCAAAACTACTGGGACTGAGACAAAAGATCTGGTAAATTATCAACATCTTGGCTGAAGAAATTCCAACAATTTAATACTGTCCTTATTATTAAGGACACCAGATGGAAAATACTAATCCTCAGTCAATAATTCAACATTTTAAAAATATTTACTCTCAACTGTATAATATTGAATAAATTATAGTTAAGAAAAACATTAATCAAATGTATATAATATAGCTCTTTGATTATGCATGATCAAGCTGTTTAAAGTTGTTGGTTAGCTGCAACTTTGTATTTACAATAATTATTCACATTAAGGAGAGTAGAAAAGCTCCCATTCCATATACTATCCTAGAGTTCCTTACCCTGTTGGAGGTCTATAATTATGATCTTTAAAATCAGGGTTTTTTTTCCAGATGCTTCAATGAACCTTCTGTTAACTGTGCATTGAAAGTTAGTGAAACTATCAATGACTATACAAACTATTGTTCAATTTCTATGTGAAATTTTGTTGCAAAAATATTAATTGTGATCTTGATACATACATTTTAAATAGTGTTGCCTTCAATTATACATACTGGGCAATCTGGCTCTATAAAACTCATTCTGTGATGAGATCACAGTGAATGAAATGGAAGATTCAGTCTCAGACATTTTTTTCCATAAAAGATTTTGGAGAATAAAATTATGTTGTAAATACTCTGGACAATGTCCAATATTATGGTTTCTTATTTGAAAATTGTAAGGAGTGGGCAGGCTGTGTCAGATGAAATATGAGGGTTGCAGCACTGAGATATCGAGCATTTTAAGGAGAGAGTAGTTCATGAATTAATTATTCCATTTAAATAAGGAGCATAAAAAGTATAATAAGATTAGATTTTCTTGGAACATCACCCCAGCATTCTTGTTATATAATCCTATGTAACAAGGGTGCTACTTGCAATATAAATCTTGAAATGAAATAGATTTTTTCATTGACTAATATGTCACAAGGGGCACGGTGGCGCAAGTGGTTAAGAGCTCGGCTTGCTGGCTGGAAGGTCAGCGGCCCGGGATCGCGACCCAGAGTTGCCACGCAGCAGGGTGAGCGCCTGCTGTTCCGCCCCAGCTCCCGCCCACCTAGCAGTTTGAAAGCGCACTGCTAGTAGAGCGCAAGTAGATAGATAGGTACCGCCCCTTCTGGTGGGAAGGTAGCAGTGTTCATGCGCCTTAGGCATCCATTCATGCCGGCAACATGACCATGGAGCTGTCAGGATGAACACTGGCTCTTTGGCTTAGAAATGGGGATGAGCACTGCACCTTAGAGTCGCTCATGACTGGCAGGGTCTTCTTTACCTAATATGTCACCACTGAAAATGAGTCCATTCACCTTTCTATTGGTCTTCCTTTTCTTGTTTTTTCCTTCTCTTACAGCCTTCTCCAGATAATTAGATATTTACATAATATATCCAATGCAGGATAATTTGAGCCTGGTCATTTGTACCTAGATAATCCTAAAAACAGCCATTGTATAATTTCAGGTCATCCATTGTTATGTTGTACCAAAGCCAGGCTTGCGATCAATTTGAAATGAATTGATAACTATCAGTATTGCCTGCTCTTTGATAACACTTAAAATGGAAGCAGAGCCAATTGTTTTGGCCAGCTGGACTACCCACTTATCAGTTGTAAAGATACAAAGACAACTGCCAGCTTCTTTGGGAGTAAAAAATGAACTGGGTCAATTTTCATACAGGTTTAAACCATGACATATCATAATAACAAAATGACCACAGTAACTAAATTGTCATTTAGACAACAGACTAAATTGCCTGTTGGAAAAAGTCTACAATCAGCAAATGAAACAATCCTTGCCACTTTTCTAATTAATTACCTGCTTTTCTGTGCAATAAATTGAATAGCCTTTGGACTCCATCCTCTGTTCATTTCTTTCGACCCCCAAATGCAATGGGAAGGGTAGTGAAAATTATGTTAAAACTGACCACCCAAGGGAAGAAACTGGGGAGAAAAAAGAAAATAAAATCAATTGCTTAGTAGAAAAAGACATCTGCAGAAGGTTAACAAAGCTTGTACTGGGAACCTCAAGAAGTCTTTAAAACTGTTACATGAGCAGAATGATTGGCTCTCAGTACTGGAGTGTCCTTGTGTAAGAAACTGGTATGAATGCCTGAACAAAAGGGCTGTCTCATACTGTGCTTGACAAGTTACTAACCATTTATTTTCAGATGTTGACATTTTATGAAATAAAAATCGCAGACTCATCTGCTGATAAGCTAAAGAAAAGTTAAAAGAATTTAAAGCTGCTATTATTTTGTAAATATCCCCACTGATTGATCTTTGATCATCATATTGAATTGATTATTCTAGTCCATTCACCTTAGAAATATGATATTTATGAACATTCCTGGGAGACTGTTCATAAACAAGAGTAAAATGAGAGCAGAAACAAGTTAACATGTGCATTGATTAAGGAAGTTAAAAATAAAAAAATCAAAAGACAATTCTAACTCTATTAATTAATAATATTTTTCACACTTTTGCCACTGATACTTCATCACAATGTACTGTTAGAGAATTTTTCCCCATTATACAATCAGATTAAAATTGGAAAATCTAAATCCATATTTAGCTGCTAATCGTGCAAATAACTTTGGATCAATCACTGTCTTTCAGCATATCTTTCATGGAACCTCACTATGATACCACATTTATTATATACCAGAATCACTGTATGAAGCAGAGTTTTCTAAATATGATAAACAAATTCTGGGGAGGAGCCATAGACATTTTCTGAAGGAGGAGAAATATATAAACAAGTAAACAAATCTGGTTTGTTTGTTTGTTTGATAGACATCCCAACAGTTTACTTGATATTAGGAGGATTTCAAGGTGGCATTCATGACAATGTGCTTCAAGCTCTACCTGTTTTTATGTCTGACGTCCCATAATTATCATTTGTTATGGCAATTTTTGTATCTTATACAGGTAGATCAGCTTCTTCTCTGCTGCTGGTATGAACCAGGGAGTAGCACTTCAGATTGTGAAATGTTAGTATCTTGCATTCTGTTTAGGCAGTAACAAATTAGGAATTTAACTTATTCTAATGGTGATTGTTGGTTATCAGGATATAATAATATGTTTTTTATGTTTTTCCATCCCGTTGTAAACTGCATTATTTTTGGTTGATCTTTGATCATCATATTGAATTGAACTGTGTTCTTAATTTACATATTGCAAAACCCATGCTTAACATGTCTCCCAAGACAAATGAAAGCATTTTGAAAGTCGTGACACTTGACATGCTTTCTAGTCATCTTGCAAAAATAAAACCATTCAATCAGGGAGCCTGTGATCAGTTTGTATCTGGCAGTAAATTAAGCCTATGTGCTGTGATGCTTCCTGAATAGGCAAATAATTAACATGAACTTTTTTTTTGCAGTAATACTGGATATTGTTTGAATAATTGCTGAGAAAACCTGGAAGGACTTGTAACACTGATGGAAATACTCTAGTTTGTTCTGCTGGATTCATCTAATATTCAAATGATTTTAATGTTATAACATGTTTCTTTGCTCAGCATTAGCATTCAGAAACATACCACTTTGAATATGTCAAGTCACTGACAGATACATTTTTGATCAAATTGTCTAAGTTTATGTGTTTCATTCATCTGGAGAGCTGAGGCTATCAAAGTAAATTGGTTCAATACATGTGTTTATTCCACAACTATCTATATTGTTGGAGTATACTCTTTGCAACTTATTATTTCAGCTAAGCATTGTATCTCTACTCTCCTACTGAATATTTTTATCTTGCATCTTTATTATTGATACTCTATTTCTGTCTAGGTCAGCTTAATTCAGTCATAATCTTAGTAGGTAGTCATTATTATGGTCTACTAAGTCCACCCTATCTCTATATTTTTAATATGTTATGATGAAGCACATTGAAATTATGCATGTAAATGAATTTTATCTCCAAATATATTTTTGCATAAATTGCAATGACAATTATGTACCCTTAGAATTGATAACTGCCTTGTAAAATCTGGACAGTTATTTTCAGGCTGGAATGTTCCTTGAGCTTCCTTTGTTCATTCTGCCACCGTTTTTGCTCAAAATAAGTGCAGAAAGGTCTCATAATCAATATTGCTCTTGTTTCTTTTTCTGTTTTTTCTTTCATGAATAAAACTCTACTGCATCTTATAAACAAGGGTGTTTCTGGGCCCAAATTTTATATTACAGAATTTTATGGAAGAACATGAAGCATGTAGTATTAATAATATATGTGCAAGAGAAAACCAGGAAGCAAGAGAAGCTCCTGGAGACTGAGAGGTTCAAGAATTCATAGCTCAACCCAAATCCTGTAGTTCTCAACAGTTTCTTATGGTCAAAGAAACATAGTTTATCTAAAAAAAGAAACAAAATCATCATTATGTATATGGGACACCATTTTTGCTAATATGTTTTTTTTAAATGTGACCTCACCCTGGAGAATTTATTTAAAAAGCAAAAGCTTGACAGATGATAAACGTTCCAGGCATTTTGGAATGGAAAGCAGTAAGTACTATTTTATCAAGGATAAAGTAACTACTCAGCAGGTAAAAATAGTTTCAAAAAGAAAGCAGGGAACTGTAAGCATGTCCTTACCAAATATAGCTCTTCTCTACTACATCTCGGTGCATTGCTATTCCATTACATCAGTTCCATGTCTCCTATTTATATAATCCAAAGCACGGCCCCACTGAAGCTTGCTTGTCAAACTTTGCAGAGAAAACAAACCCAAGAAGCTCTTTCTCAGTTTGCTGTAAAGAGCATTGCTATCAATAAATTTCTCTAAGATTAAACTGGTTTAAGTACCTCCAGTCATACATGTACACACACAAAGGTTTCTCCTGCTAGTCATGGCCGACTATGTATATATGTACGTGTGTGTATTTCAAGAGTGTTATTTTGTTTTCCTTTGTTTTTGGCAGACTATCCTCCTTTCATTATAAGAATGCTCAATTTACAGTTGCATAAGTTAAGTCTTTATAATTATAAATTAATTTATTTATAATTATAAATAGTAATTTATTTATAATTATAAATTAAGTCTTTTAGCTAAATTTTGTTCCTTCCTCTTCTGTTGAGCATAGGTTGATCTATATTAAATCAGTTCAACCCAAAATTTTCAGATTCTTTGTCTTGAATGCCAGTCTCCAAGTTCAGGTGGCACTAATAGTATTGAATGATGAAGACTTTGGCTGACATTAGATCTATATACACAAGATTTAACATATTTAATTTTGGAAGATAAATTCCCCTCATTTTGGAATTTCATTTGGAGAAGAAATTGCTCTAATATTGCTTTTCTCTAGATGCTACAAGGACAATGACTTACAATCATGCTAAATTTGATCTTAGACAAAGAATAATTGACATAGATTGTTAATTTGAACAGAGAACGATAACAAGATTTGTCTGTTTACAATGAATGGATTTATGGCATTTTATAGGCAGCTAGTTTCTTAAATCAGCATATTGTACTGAAATGTCATAGAATGTCATTAGCATATTTTAATTCACTCCATTTGGCACTTTTCTAGAGAAGATATATGAAGTTTCCAAATGCAGGGAGGCTCTGGGACAATTAAAACAACAGTTCCATATTCTACTCTATTGCAGTTATTATTATGAGGATATTTATACAGAATATCTCTTTAGAAAAATATCATGGTCAGCCCAACATGGAGTTTAAATGTGGCATCAACTGGTTCTGACAATAATTTGTCAAGTTATGTGAAATCAAGCAATCGTATTTAGTGCAGATTTTTTTCTTGGTCTTTACAGCAAGCCCCCCTTTGAGAAATGCAGCAGAGAGCTCAGACTGTGGAAAAAAGATCAGACTGGCCTATTTTAAGGGCATGCAGTGTAAGTCTTTTTCCACCCCATTTCTTTCTTCTCCACTTGTCCTTTCATTATATTTTTTTCTAATTTTATTGCAGAGATTATGTCCCTACCTCCTCCTCCCAATATTCTTTTATAGTTTCCAAGCCATCTCTTCTGTTTTTCCTCTCTCTTGGCAGGGATTAGTCTGCAATCTTATGCATGCTCATTTGGAGATAATGTTTCAGCAAGATACAAAGAATTACATTTTTAAAGATAGCAGTACTGAGTTTAGTTTTGGTTTGTTATTGTATTGTTGAATAGCTGGTCAGCATATTCAATTCTAAGCAATCATTTCTATTTAAAAAAAACCTTGTATCTCTATTTTAAAACTCTGCTGAAGTATTTTTCTTTTTGACCCAATTCTTTCCAATGCATATTTTTTCATCAACACTCATCCCCAAGGAAATAGATAAATTTGCTTATTTGGAAAGGATGTCACCTGTAAATAAAAAAAAAAAAACTTCTCCAAATGGATTGACCAATCTAGGAAAGTTTTACTTCAGGGGTATAAGCCACTGAACCATAATTTAAAAACCTCCATATTGCTGAAGCCAGTCATATCTGCGTGGTTTAAAGAGCAAACTCAAACAGGGGGTTGAGGAAAGAGGATTAAGGGAGTCTATTTCAAGAGGTGAACAGTGTAAATCTTCTTGGAATATGCTTAAAGGAGTATGTTATTGTGGATAAAAAATCCTGCAGGTTACAGGAACCAGATTAAACTAGTGGATGTTTTCCTTGGTCCGACATATTTTATATTACTTAGTTTAGTCAACAGATATGAACAAATCATGTTAAAATTTGGCTAGATAATTTTGAGCAAATATATTTGACAGTTTATGTCGAATAAACTGAAAGTATAGTTTGGAGTTACTCATAACTTTCATAGTTACCTTTTGTTTTTGTATGTGGTCAGTAACCAGAATAAAATGAGATTAAAATTGAATCAGAAAGCTAAAAAAGCCAGGTATCCAAATTAGAAAAATCTAGCCATGAAGCTTATAATATATGGTTGTGCAAAGGTATTTTTCAGCTCAAGGATGATTTGATTGAATTACTATATCTGTTTAGACTAAATCCCAATATTGAATCTTTGAATTAATCTCAGCTGTTGAATCAAGCCAGTTACCATGTAATCAGTTCAGAGAGATTAAAACATGGTTTGGAGATTTCACAGTCTGATTTTGCAGAATATCAAATATTATTACTTGTATTGAGAAAATTGCATGAAGTGTAGTGGGATAGGATCTGTAGTATTCATATGGCTAATCAGCCAATACATTTTATTTATTGTTTTATTGTTAATTTTGTTTTAACCAAGTTTGCAACTTTGTTTTTAACTATAGTTCTTATATGATTTTACTGTTTTATTTATAAACAATCCAGAGTCATGCAAATCTGATAGACATTTGATAAATAAATAAATGACCTTCTAATCCTGTCTATCAGTATTTGGGACAATGTTGCTTTAGATCTCTCTTTTTTTTTTTGCTAAAATTTGTTTAGCTGTTTGGAGAAACAGCTAGACACAGAATAGAATTTTAGTTTTAGTCTGCTAAAACTTTCTTAAACTTGATTTGCTGAAACTTTTATGGATAATATTTTTCTCTACTGGATCTGTGGTAGCTGCTTTTCTCAAGGACGAACCATGCTTGACCTAACATCAGTGTGGGTCATCTATTCCTTCCTAAATGCACCCATTCCAGATCATCAAAATGCACATTGCACTTTGCAAAGTTTCCCAGATTTATTTCTGAACTGCTGCTTTCTAACCCAAGTCATCTTAAATTTTTCAGAACAGATGGTGTCCAGCACTTCCTTCCAATCTAGTGGAAGTTCCAGCTCCAGTTAGTTGCATTGACTAGTATATCCTTTCTTTCCAGAAGCTGGTTGCTTTCCTATGCAGCCATTTAATCCAACACTGATTAACCTTAATGACTATCCCCAAGCTCATGCTCCATTCAACCCTACATCACTTGGTAAACACACTTTCAGTTTTTCCCGAAGCTGTAATGAAGTATGCTTCCCTTGCTTTTCTACCCTCTGCCAATGCTACAAAGCTCTATTTCCCTTTCTTTTCTTTAAATATTTAAGTGAGAAAGTAGGAAAGTGGTTGCTTTGTTTCTATGAGGCTGAATATCACTTCCTTCATGCTGCAAGTTTCCATACACCTATAGGAACAAAATCATAATTTGTTTCCTAGCACTGTGATTATCATAGCCTTAGACCAATGAGGGTATTGTTCGGAGTGGGATGGGAATAGGAAGAGAGATTCTGTGTTAGTATAAATGAACATAATGTGGGAAGGCAGTGAGTTGGCATACATGTGTACAGGCATCTACGAAAGCAAAGAAACAAAGATGAGTGGAGAGGGAACAATCCCTAAAAGTAAAATGCTGGCATTGGTAGACTTTTCCATACAAAACTTATCTTTCCTGCCTGGGTGGGAAATCAAAGAAGCAAGTGAAAAACCTATCAGATCCTGCAGTTGTCATAGTACACTTTATGGATTCTGGACTGGAATTTCTGAAATTGGCTTAAGAAACAGCCAGGAGCAGCACAGCAGACAAGCACCTTAAAATCCTTAGTCTCTGTGTCTAATATATCTACAGTTCTCAGCTCGTTCTTTTTATTCTCTTTTATTCTGTTTTAACTTACTCCCAAAGCAAAACAAAACAATCTTTCTTCTACATGTCTGAATCTTGTCTTTTGTATGAGATTTCTTTACTGTCTGAGTAAAGATAATGTGCTTACTGTTGAACTGTTATGTATATAATGCAGATAATTCCTTTACACTGTAGTGTGTTATATACACATTCATGATTATACACACATCTATCAAAATTTCTTGCTGCAAAAGTAGCAGATACATCTCAAAAGAGGTTGATATACTGAGCCATGCCTACCAATCTGTTAGTGTTAAACATTTCCCCAATAGCATATATATAGTCAGATAGTTAGATGGAATCTTGAATGTTAAATTGGTTGAAATCAAAAATTATGAATTGAATTATTATAATTTTGAATCTCAGATATTGATTTCTGATCAGATTTAGTGCATTATTTTGCTTTGCCATGTCTCTCTTCCATTCTTCATGTGGTCTTTCTTGTATGCCAGTTTCATCTCTCCAGTACTCAATAAGCCTCAATATAGTTATATATATACTTATACTCAATATACTTATACTCAATAAGTATCTTCACTGTGCTTCAAATAGTCTTCCAATGCCCTTTTTTTCTCTTCAGCTGTCTGGTATACAGTACTTGCAACATTCCATGCCCACCTATTTTCTTTGGTAGATAGAGTCTGTCAACATCACTGTGTGGATGAAGGGCATGATTCATTGTCATTATTTTTCTGGTTCTCCTATCTAGGGCCTGCTTGAGTGCAGTCCACTATTCTAGCTGTATATTGAATGACTGGAATTGCCCAGGTCTTAACAGCTTTGATAGTATTATCTCCAATGAGTTTGCACTTTAGGATCTTCTTCACTCTTATGATGTATTATCTTCTAATCTTCTTCAGTATGCTTTATGATGTCAGCCTGAAGGATGCCCAAGAATTTGTATTCATATTCATCCAGACTCTTGATGTTCTCTTGCCTCTTCCATAAGGCATCTTGATATTTGTTTTCACCATTTTCCCCTGTTCATAGCAAGAATGGCACATTAGTCCAATCCAAACACCATTGCAGTGTCTTGGCTGTATATATGGACAATGTTGAGCAGTGATGCTATTTCAGATGTGTTTTCCCATACAATTTCAGATCATCCTTGTAAAGGAGAAAGGATAACCTGGCAAATTTTTTTGATGTTTTATAGCCATGGCCTGATTTGTTTTGTATGGTTGACAGAGGAATCAGTGCAATGACAAACTTTAGTGGTGACAGTGAGTCTCTTTGAAAGATTAAAATATCCCAGTCTATCACCATTGATCAGCAACTGTGTCTTTCATTCATAAATCTTTGGAAAAAGCTTCTGACATTTTTACTGACTCCCATTATTTCTAAGCACTTGATTATCCAATCATGTGGCAGTGAGTCGAATGCCTTCTTGTAATCAATCCATTCTACATTCAAGTTGGACTTCCCTCTCTTGCAGTTTTACAAGTGATAAAAATTATGAAATTTAAATTGATCCAAAAAGGTCAAACTGGTAACCAGGAATATAAAACAGAATAAAAATGAAAGCAGTAAAAGATATCTCATTTACAGATAAAAACTTATATCCCCAATAATATTATCTATAATTAACATTCATTACTAGAGTTTTAGAAGCCTGAAGCTGCTTACAAACACCTAAGCAGCCTAAAATATTTGCTGAACGACAATACACTTTCATGCATATAAAAAAAAACAAATTCTGAAATGACTTTTCTTCATATCATCTAAATCTTTTCCCTTTAACTAAGGATTTCCATGGAGATAGTCACTTTTTTGTGAGATTGGTGGCTTTATAAATTAGGCAAATAAGCAAGCAAACAAATAAAGTCCACAAATATCCCATCTGTAGCAGGTGCAGAAAAAATATTTGGACAATTTTTCTTCTTACAGAGAGGAATTAAGAAATTGGTATCTATTTATGTTATAGATTATTTTTCTCTCTCTTTTCTTTCCCATGACCTCCCCTTGAAACATACTCAAGATCTAGTACTGGTTAAAATTATTTTTTCCATATATCTGTTTGAAGCTTGCTGTCTTTACAGTGGCTGTGTACTCTTCACCCCCTTAATAGTGGAAAACATACAACAGATGCCTTATGAATTATGCATGTGATTAAAAGACGCCAATTGCCACATGTGTATTTTGAAACTGAATAATTCATAGCTAATCAGCTACAACTGCAGTGGGACTGCTCCACCCTGCATTGTAAAAGTCATTTAGATGAACAGAGTTAATTTTGGTTTACCCTTAGAGATACTGAAGGAGTAGCCTCAGTGATACTACGCGAACTACAATGAATTTTTGCAGTCTGCAGAGGGCACTTGAAATAAGAATCTTGGTGGTGGGACACTAAGTTGTGTGAACTGAAAAACATGGAAAGCATCCCAGTAGGTTTAGTCAATGAACAAAATGGCAATTAAGCTTTGTGTAAAGGATGACCACAGCTGGAAACTTTGGGTTCAAGTTTCTTTTGGGTTCAAGTGTCTTTGATTTAAGAGATTTTATGCATATTCAGCATATCTTGTGTGGACCAGCAATACAAATGTTTTTTTCAAGCTCTCCACCAACTGTGTAAGTAGAAATGAATAGATCAAATAGATCAGACTTGTCTTCTGATTTCTTATCTTAGGATTTAACCAAGCAGTCGGACAATCTGTTAAATATGGTTTATTTTTGAATTTGAGCCATATTGAAGTATGGGAGGTCAGGTAAAAGGCAGATAACTGAAAAAAAGGATGATAAAATGAAAAAAAATATGAACCATTCTCACATAACTTTGGTCCATTTTCCAACACATAAAAGCTGGAATATCAGACTTTACCCATGAAAGTTTTTCCCCCTTCTTCTTAAAAAAACCACTCTAGAGAAAACTCTTTCCAAAAACTTAAATGAGAACTAGTAGAGGAAAAAGCTAGGAAATTAAATGTCTGGCACTAAACCCATGTGACAAATAGGGAGATACATAGCAAATTTGGCAGTAATGAGGACAGTAGTTTTTTATACCCATGGAATATGATTTTTCTCAATTTAAAAAAAAGTATAGCTAGACTTATAAATCACATACAGTCTCTTCTAAAGATACATCACTTTTCCAGATCTTTGTACTGGCGATGATTAGAACTTTCATTGGAAATATATACAGAGAGTAGTGCTTTTTGGCCAGGGGATGCATATTTTTTGCTTTTCTAAATTGGAGGGTTTTTTTAAAAGCATAGCAGATGTCATAATTACATTATTGAAATGAGTAAGAACTTGTTTTTCCTGAGCTTTCAAAGGTACTCATTGCAAAATACATGGCATAATTTCATCAGTTTCATTACTAGTTTTAGAATAACTGTCAATTTTGTCTGTGTGATTTTGGGCAGGGAGGACTTGGGGACCACAAAAATGGTATATGCTAGTCACAGAACATCTCTGTTTTAAATAATATATGATGGGGCTGCATTCAGAGCCCCTCACAGAATCTTTAATGAGATCACAAACTCAATTGAGTACAAACTCAAGTATAATTACTATTCAGAAGTCATATGTAAAATCACACTTCTAATTAACACATTTTTCAGTGCATATTAACAAATATCTGGACAGTCAAGTGCAGTCTGGCTCAGTTTGTAAATGACTGTATTGGACCAGAAAAATCTAAAATTGTGAACAGGGTCAAATTTGCCATATTTAACAGATTGTTCTGTTTGGCTCACACATTTTTGCTATCCTGATATTTATTAGTCATTCTTCTAATTCTTCTACAAGAAGCATTACTAATATAGATACTTTGAAGTTATATTTTTTTTCAGATGTGGCATTAACAGAGTTTTGATGCAATAATTTATTTTTAAAATGTCAGAATGTATTTGTCTCCTAATAGCATGTTTTGCTATTAAAATTTTCTAAAATAAATTTTAGAAATATGAGATGCTTGACCTGTTGTTGTGCTACACCCTTCTGTTCAAGTTTTCGTTTTCAGTGTTAGACAACTTTTCTTCACATATTGAGGAAACTCCATGAAGTTTCCACTCTTTCTCTCTATCTCTCTACCCTATGTTATAAGATTCTTTAATTGGAAAGTTATGGAGCATACCCACTCTGCTTGATTGTACCAAACAGGTAGAGCAACTTTAAACAATTGACCCCTTATGCAGTGGTTATAGCTGGCATCATTATCATTCATTGCCATCCATAACAAATTGGTATGACATCAAAATGATGATATGTGCAAATGCTGGAATTCTCTAGTTGAGTTATGAAATCTAATACAAATTTATAAGTGTATAAATTTTTTCAAAATGTTTTGATTATGCACCTGCTTTGCAACTTTATCCCCACTGTATGCTAAGGGATGTCCAGGCTATCAACATACATGTCATTTAGGGAAACTTTTCAATATATGTACACAACCAAATTTTTAGTAGAAATGTGACAGGGAGCACAACCAAAGGGATAGAGCCCTGGCCAATGTGCAGAATATCAAGAAGTCTTATTATGATTAATAATCCTTGATCTGTTAATTCAGAGATGGACAACATTGTGGCCAAGGTACACTATTAACATTTTGGAATATCCTAAGGCTTTATGTAGAAATAACAATACATATTACTCTTATTGGCAGGTCTTGTGTTGTTGTTATTTTGTGGTGTGTGTGTCTGTGTGTGTCAATTGTCCTTGAGATTTTAACTATGCTAAATCTCTTAAGAAAGTGGCTTTCATTTGTTTCCCATTGCAAAATGGCACCAAACCTTTCATTCAGTACTTATGGCTGGAGGGGCTTAAAGGGCCACAGAAAGTATATTTAAGATTGCTGCTTCTTTTTTCCTCAATCTGAAACCCGAACAAAGGAAGTTGTGGAAAGTACTTTATGTTCTCCAGTTGTATTTGTGAGAGAAAAACTGTAACATTAGCAGCTCTTTGCTAATCCAAATAAACACCAATATGATGATGTATTTCATCATTTTATTATCAAATGTATTTTCATCATTTCATCTTCAGAGTGTGCTTCACTCAAACCCCATTTTGGAAATTATTTTTTTCTTTGTTCCCATCCAGTTTGTCATTTTTGCCACTTCACTTTTCATTATTTATTTTCTCTTGCTTTTAAATATTTTATTACTACTGGTCCCACAGTAAGTATGACTGGATTTGGCATATTCGCTTACTGAGCCCTTCCCAAGGATTTGGGTCAGGCAGATGTTGTTATCTGAAATTGTTAAAGGTATTGTTGCAGGATATAAGCTGTAAAACTGCCTTTTGCATTTGACTGACAGAGATTTTATCAATGCCCATGGTATTCAAACAGTACTCCAAATGTTTTGGAATTGGACCCAACTTACCTATTACTTTTGGTACTATTGGCTTTCTTTTGCCACAATCATTCTAATTCTGTTTGTAGGACTTTATAGTTTACATTTTTCTGCAGTTTCCCCCCGCTTTCTTTTCCAATTGTTAAGTTTGGAGTATTCTGTAGCTTGTCTGATTCTAAAATCTTAGAGCACTTTAGCTTTTCATTTTCTATTACTTTGGTTATTTTGTGGTTCCACCAGTTCTTGCTTGGAAAATGTTATTTCTCATAGATATTCTAATTAATCATTGTTGCTACTTTGTCATGTTGTTGTTTGTAGTCAGACTGTGTGATCTTTCTGCAGCAACTAACTAGGTGGGTAATTGTGTCTTCAACAACTTTGCAGAGGTGATATTTGGCAAGTGTTGCTTTCTTTTCAGTTCTGGCTTTGTATACATGTGTTCTTAAGACTTTATCTTTTAATTATGGTTGGTTACACAGTCAGCTAGATGTTTAGACCAGATTATTATTTTTACCCACCTATTGGATCTGAGATATTGTTATTATCATTATGTTACATTATTATGGCTATTTCAGCTATATTTTGTTTTTAATACTTGCTTTTATTTCACATGCACATAGAAACCACTTATGGTGTTGCATTCAGTGGAAAATCTAAAAGTGAATTCCATTTCATGGAATTTTCCTTAAGGTTGTGTTTGATAATAAGTTGTTTTAGCCTACAAACTAAAATTAAACATTAAAGTCTTTTCTTCCTCTGAACACCTAGACCCAGATTTCTCTCAGTGTAATAATACATATATTACAATAAAATAAAATTCATTTTTCATGTACTTGATTTTGAACAACCACTTTTTTCATGTTCTCTTGCTCATTTACATTCAGATTTGTGCAATAGTTTAAATTTCTGGACTAGGAGTTGTGGAATCTGTAAAAATCACCTGTAAACACAAAAGCCATATCAGCAACAACAGGTTTTTGCCAATATATTAATGTATATTTTATTTTATTTTTACACAGACTCCTCATTGCTACTGACTTTGGGTGCTTTACATTTAATCTATGGTAAATTAGAATAACAGGCAATATGTGTCCTGAAAAAACAATGCCATACTAGACAATCTAAAAAACTTGAAGAAGGGCATATCTACTATCTTACCCCAGAATCTGGAATATTTTCTTATTTTCTGCATCTTTTGAGATATTATTATATATATTGGATGCACTGCATTTAAAATTTTTACAACTGCATGAAATTAAATATTATACCAAAAATACTATAATAACATTTCCAAGAAAATGTTTTAAAGTATGCAGCCTAGAATTTTTTTTCATGGAAAAGTTAATGTGATCCCTATATGGCCTAAGGAAAACTGTGACTTTGAATGTAGAAGAATTAAATAGAAATAATATGAATTAATTAATAAAATGAATGAACAAAGAATAGATATGCTGTATGTCTCAAGCTCCATTCATTTAAACAAGATCAGGGGAAGCAAGAACTACATTTATTTAATTTATTTATTAAATTTATATGCCGCCGAAATCCGAAGAACTACATAGATTTCATAAAGTATCTTTAAGACTAGGCTAGGCTGGGTAGATACAAAATCTTGGAAACTGTAAAAGGAACTCTTTACGGCCTCATTTATAGTGGGTTAATTAAGGCAGAATCTTTCTGAATGATTTGAGACATTTCATCCCAACTTTCATTCCATCTGGATTAAATTGTCATTTATGAGATAAACTGTCAAATGATTCATCACTATCTCTTAATTGTTTTTATCTTTTCTCCTTTCCATTCTTTTCTCAGCTTTCCAGTAACCTTTACATTGTGTCTGTTAAACTAAATGAAAGGCTAAGTATGTAGGAGATATGAATCAAGATGACCTGAGCATATGAAGTAGAGTTGTTGAATATATGTAGGAAAGTTAAAGTGAAGGTTTAATATGAATAAAAAAGACTTACTTAGTTAAGTCTTAAAGTATGAGTTTGTGTAATCTTGGGTGTTTTGGATAAAAGTGAAATGACATATCCATAACGTGGTCATAGTTGCATGTTCTGCTCCAGTGAATGGTGATATTTATTTATTTGTATCCTGTTTTTATTGTTTTTATAAACAATTCAAGGCAGTGAACATATTTCTTCCTTCTATTTTTCTCACAACAGCAACCCTGTGAGGTGAGTTGGATTGACAGAGAGTGACTGGCCCAAAGCCACCCAACTGGCTTTCATGGCTAAGGTGGGAATATAACCTCCCACTTGCTAATGTGTTACCTTAACCACTAGACCCAGCTGGCTCTGTATGGAAGAACTAAAACTGAGTTTTGAAAGAAATTGCTGAATGAAGGTAATCTGGAGGAAAAAAGTTAGATGATATGAAACAACGAATGGGAGAAAGATGAGGGAGCACATGAAAAGTCATTGGGCAATTTATAAAACTAAGGGTGAATGAGGATTGTGAATGTTTCTGAGCATCTGCTTAGAAAGTCTATTTGTTTCAAATAGTTGGTTAAGCCTGTTTTTTTTTCAAGTGTACAGATGGCAAACAAATGTAAATCTATAGGCATATTTGATTATGTTGTTTATGATAAAATATGAAGGAAACTATTGAAGGATTCAAAGATGATGACAAATTTGGAATATGGGATAGAGTACATATTGAGAAAAATGGACATGGAAGAAAAATAATAAAAATGATTTTTTCTTGTTTAGATTAATTTACAATAATAACTAGCTTTAAAGGATATACAGGACAAAAGTAGAGAAAGAACAGACAGAAAAGATTCCTTCTCCAAAAATGAAGAGTTAAAAAAAAGTAAAATGGATATGAAAAAATATGGAGTGAAAGAATTAGTATGTGTTGATGATTCTACACATAATGATGACAACAACAACTGTGCAAAACTTGGCTACTTTCATAGTATTTCTGTAATACATTAGTCAAAAAGAGATGAGTTTTCTCTACATCATTATAGCTGTAGACAATTTAGCGGCAAAGAGGCTGTTAAGTCAGAGCATCAAACTGTGCAAAATGGGCAGTGCATAAAAATGCAAAAGAGAGTTGATATCATTTGTGTTATAGCTCTCTTCTGTCAATATAATATGTGTTATAGCTCTCTTCTGTCAATATAATATGGCTATGTATATGTGCTCTGATTGCTATGAGATTAGCTTCAAGGACTCATTCTTTCAATTCATAATTAACTCACTTGAACCCTGAAGAAATGGGTTGAAGAGCCATCTTATTTAAGATCAAACTTTATACTTTTTTTCTAAGATGATCTTTTTTGGATGTTACCCAAAAGAGTCAAGGATGGCCAAGTGTCCTCATCAAAGATCAGTTTGGCTTAAAATCTAAGGCAATAAAGTCTCATAATGAATCCATACCATCAAAAGTGTTATGTAGCAGACCACCATACCTTCCAAATCATAACATGCCTATAATGGCATCATTATGCATATGCTCCCCTTATGTACTTCTGGACTGACAATTGATGCAAATATATAGCTAGTGGCATTGTTCATTTATGTTGCTGTGCACATTTCATATTTCTTCCCATTGTTCAATTTTCCAGAGTTTGGTATAAGATAGGCAGCTATAGAAATATTTTAAATAAATAAATGTCTGCCCCAATCTTTCTAAAACTGGCCATGCCAATAGAGGGACTGATTCCTGGTGTAACAAGAATTAAAATATTCTTAGGAGCTTGGATTACAAGTCTTAAAAGGTTTGATTGGGTGGGTTCAGAGAGTCTTGAGAGTTGGAAAGAGCAGAACTAAATTAGTAATTCTATAGGCCCAAACAGTGACAGCAACAGAAAATCAAAACGTAATTCTCCAATAATTAAATCCTTGGTTTGTCCTATAGATATGTTCCAGTGATGATTTTTTAATGAAGAATTTATTTTGCTGTAAGAGTAGTAATAGTTATTAGAGACTCTATCAAAGGTACTACCTTTTTTTGTCACAGTCATTCTACGTCTATCTTCTGTCTTCAAGTACTGCCACATCCACTTGTGGCATTCTTCTCTTTCTTATCAACAATTGTTAAGTCTGAGGTATTATGATGGTCCATTCCAACAGACTCTGGAAACTTACAAAATCCAAATACAGTTAACAAGTATAAAACAAAATGTGATAGTCTGGACTAAGACCAATCATAAAAGCAAAAACTCAGTAGGGACCTACAAACACAGACTGGGGAACCCTAAAGAAGTGGGAGGGAGTGCTGTTCCAGAGACTGAAGGCAGTGCCAGAGAATCTGATGATGACTTTTTCTCTTCCTTTCTCTCCAAAGTCCCTAGCAGGATGAAGAGAATGGCTGTATCATTAGTCTAAAGAACAGAAATGAATTTTTTAGTCAGTTAGGCATCACATTTACTCCCCAAAAGTTTGTGTTATAGAATTACATAAAAATTTTAAAAAGAGCCACATTTCTTTCTGGATGGAAATTAGCACAGGAAGGAGTGCATCTAATTTGTACTGAGGTATTTTCGTGATGTTTTAAAATGAAACGAAGGAGTTTTCAGTCAACAGAAAATGCTACCAAGCCTTTCTCTGGTAATTGAAATGAATATGTTCTTTTTAAATGAGTGAAACTGATGTACAGAGCACTTTTTCAACAGTATAGTTTTCTTTTAGATAATGTATCACTAAACCATTATTAAAAACGTATCTCTTTATCTTAAATCCAGCTTGCTCGTCAAGCAAAATTTGAAATTCTTTGTTGACATATCAGTTGCTACCATCTCCTGAATGATCATGGTTATTTGCTAGAAAATGACAGCCTTGCCATGTTAAACCCTGACCACTGCTCCATGATCCTTAATCTGACAAATGGTGGCTGTAGTCGTTTGAATACTCATAGTTTTTCACCCTCTCCCTCCTCCATCCATCAACTCATTTGAAGTTGAATGACGAAGACCTGGGACAAATAATAAAATTACTTGTCAGACATCCTGCTAGTTATCCTGATTCTACCATAATACATGCTGGCTATTTGAGTGGTAGACTGGAACAAAATGATGAAACTGTAATTTTTACAATGACCATCCTTTGCTTAACAAATGCATCTACTCTAGTCCCACCACTGAAAGACAATCCTAATCATGTGGGCTGACCATTGACATAAATATTCAAATTTAACTTATTTATTCTAAATGAATATGTGTATGGAAATATTAAGAGAAAATATACATTATAGGATAGTATATTCACTAGGTTATAGAGTTCTTAAACCTATAGACTAGAATACTTATTTCATGACTCAGTTTATTTTAGTTAGGATTGCTACCCAAAAAATAATCATTCCAAAATCTGTATTCAAAGATATTAAATTAGATAGTTTAGAAAGCTGGAAAGAGTAGTTACTCAT
>JANHZU010009398.1:8324-22403 GCA_032468055.1 Acrochordus granulatus | reverse complement strand
CCTTCCTTCCTTCCTTCCTTCCTTCCTTCCTTCCTTCCTTCCTTCCTTCCTTCCTTTCTTCCTTCCTTCCTTCCTTCCTTCCTTCCTTCCCTCTATTTAGTGCTTGTAAATGCTTTGTAGCTTATATTGTGTCTATTTTCTTCTCCAATACTTTTTAGATTTCCAGCTCCTTGTATAATTGTATATTCTACCACTTTTGCAAGAAACCTTGCCATTCTGTCTACTGTTTTAAATGTGTTTGTGATGATGAGCCTATTTATTCATCTAATCATATCTTCCATCTGAATAGAAGAAATCTCATTTGTTTGGAGTACTTCAGTGATGGAAAGACATTATTCCCTAGTGATATTTACAAATGCATTCATCTCTGAGTCTTGAGCAAAAGAGTATAAGACTATATACATAAGACTATGACTACAAACTTCAGCAAGATCTAATTATAAAAAGTTTTCTTGTGATCATTCCAAGCTTCCTCCTCCTCCTCTCATCTCAGTATTTCACATAATATTTCTTATTAAGAATTTTTTGTCGTCATTTCTCAACAAAAATAATGCCACCTTTTTTTCAAGATATTTGAAATTGGTCTTTTTTGTCATCTGTAGCAAGATAAAAAAGACAGAGAAAAATATATATAGATTTTGTTCAATTTATTTTTAGCCAGTGTCTCTACTCTAATAATCTACTCCATCTTAAAAAACCTCAACATATGGTCTGTCAGGAATATTGTAATTTGATGCTAAACCACAATAAAAAAAGATTTTAATATCATCATATTCAGTCTCAGTTACAATTGTGCAAGATATTATGTCACATTTTTCAGAACAGACTAACTGAATCAACTTTTGCCGTAAACTTATCTTACATCCTTGTATTTTATGGCTGTGCTTCCATGATCGCCTTAACCCTTCCTGCAGATAAACTCCATAAGTAAACTAATGCATTCAAGTAAACTTTTATAGGCTCCAGGTTAAACATATTTGTCTTTCCTCCATAGCTCTTACATGCATTATCTGGATATAAATGATAAACATGAATTTGATGGTTAGACCAGGCTTTTAATGTAATTGTTTCTCACTTTCTGTGTTGAATTGCTTTCTCTTTTCTTGTTTCAATGTTTTTTGGCTTCAGAACCCAGAAGATGATCAGTGATTTAGAGATTCTCGAATATTTATGGGAGCTGTTCCTTTAGTCAGAGAGCAAATATTCAGTGACACAGGCCAAAATATTCCTTGACTGAAGGAGGAGAAATGAAAGAATGTAATGTTAACCCAAAAAGAAAATAGAAGGCTCAGCGCAATAGTGTAACAACTATTCTGATGTGTCATCTTTCTTCAGGGTAACAAAGATAAGGTCAAAAGTACAAATAGATATCTGGAGAAATGAGGAAGTAAATCAAAATAAAAAGAGAGACAGAAAGGAGAAAATGTTTATAAAATACCTGATTTCATCTCAGTCAATTCTTGTCCATCTATTCAAGTCACTCCCAATGATTGCTACTGCATTTGGGAATGTTGAAAATGGATTACTACAGTACATGAAGAGAATCAGACAACCATAAACTACTTACATAACATAGTCTATGCAAATAATGATAATTGGATTGCTTCGAAGACAAATAATGATAATTAGATTGCTTCGAAGACAAAGAAGATGTCCATCTGGAAGTATATGTGAAAACATTGTTTTATTGTAACAGTTGCATGTGAGTTTAATTAATTGTATTTAATACAAATATCAAATCCGAGAATGTTATTTAGCATAGTTTAGAGTATTCCTATAAAATTTTCTTCTTCTAGATAGCAAAAGGTTGCAATTTCTGAGAACAAAAAGAAAAAAAAGAGAAGAACTTAATGAGACAAAATTCTTTATACAACAGAAGTTTCTTCAATCTATTGAAAAAAGTTATAAATAAAGATCTAATATCTAATCTCCTGCATAAACTTTTCACCAAAAGTTGTTCAGATTGTATCTTATCAGGAATACCTACAGTATATGAGTGCTAAAATGTAGAAGTTGAGACTGCTGTACAAGTTGTATTGTCCTTTATTCAGCAACTTCTATAGAAAGAAATAATTTTTACCTTTATTAGCATATATTCAGTATCTGCGGTTGGCCCCAATTAGAGACTGTGTTTGTTTATATATGCTTGCATTTGTTTCTTAATGCATCAGTCCTACAAATTGTGCATATGTCTATACACAAGTATAGACCAAATATTTTGACTTGTGTGCTGAATTATAATGTTTGATTTTTTAAATGATTTTTGCACTATGTTTTCAAGCAACTTTCTTTGATTATTGAGGTAACTTTTTGTCTATGGCTACACAGCAAATAAATAAAATGCAAAATATATTTAGAAAACTTGTATTTAGACAATACATTCAGTTATACAGATAGTACAGTTCAGTTAGAAAATACTTTCTCTTCATGCAGAATAATTAAAAGTGCATTTCAGGTAAAGTAGGAAAATTATTTCTGAAAATCTGCTGCCAATCAATGTCAGTCATAAGCAATTATATTTGGACAGATGGATTTTGGGTCTGCTCTTTGAGTAGGGCAGCTTCCTGAATTGGGCTCATATTGCCTTTAGTTGTTGAATGGATGTGATGGTGTGATGATGGAGAAAGATGGTAAGAATGTGTCTTATTAGAGATAGCAAATGTAGTTCCTCCAGCTCATATCCTTCTGAAGAGGGTTAACTATAGTTAGTGCATCGAACTATAGGATCAGTAAATATATTTTATTTGTAATATGGAAAAGAATTACCCAACTTCTGACATCCTTGGTTTATTATATGGAAGGTTGTATGAAAGAGTTTTGTCAGAGAAATCAGAGAGGAACCACAAGACAAAATAATAGTTGAACAAACATGGAATGTAATTGATTATAAACTGAACATGGATCATCAATGTTATGAAATGTTCAGGGAGAAAGGTAATAACAATTTGGGCTGCTTTCATTAGAAGTATAGGGTTTTATTTAGTTGTTTAAATTATGGAATGCAGTTATTCTTTTTTATTCTGTGCTAGCCCTCCATGAATATTATACTGAATATTGTTTCTAGGTCTGGGCACCACACTTTAAGAAGGATTCAAACAAATGGAACAGGACCAGAGGATGGCAGTAAGAACAATTATGGACCTAGAAACGAAGGCCCATTTATAAGGGCTAGAAGTGGCAAAGCTAAGAGGAACCTGCTCAGGATAGAACACTAAAAATTATCACTATATTTCAGTGCATTTAGGAATATTTAGGAAAGGAAAGATTGAGAGGAGGCTATAATAGCACAGAAGAATATCAGCTTTGTTCTCTGATATGCAGAATGATGGTTACTGATTAATGGAAGAAAGATTCCAATTGAAGAGCAGTTTAGTAATGAAACTAATTCCCAAAGAGGTAGAAATCTCTCCATTAGTATATATCAATTTATATACTTTATAACTCAAAATATGTTTAAGTAGAAGCTGAATACTGTAATGGCATGTTGAAGTGACTTTGGGTAACAGGAGGAAGAGCTGAAGACTGGACAACCATCATTCAAAAGAAATTTCAGTCCACATAAGCAGAAGGAGTATGGAAATAATTTCAGGAAGGATCCTCTCTAATTGTAACTCAGAGATTACAAAGAAACTTGCAAGTTTCTGTTAATATAACCTTACAATAAAGACAGAGTTAGAATTCATTGTCATGCATCTTGTCTGGACTAATTCAAAAGGCTAACAGAATCCACTCAGTGATGATTTGAGAGTGATTAGATTGTTCTGATTTTTTAGTACACATAAACCAAACTAATATTTACTCAACTGTATATATGAGCATATTTTCCAACAAAATGTTCCAAAAGCCCAAGGTAGTTTCATGCCTGCTTAAGTTCATTTGATTTATTGTCTGAAAACAAATTCTTTGGGGCTCATGTTATTGCATATCCTTAGGTGTTCATCTTTGAATTTAATTTATACGGTGAGATCAGAGACTCATGGACAACCATTTTATAGCTTTGGATAAATGGCATAAATCTTGTGCTAGGGCAGGGCAAGGAAAAGCTGTATCTGGAGGCCAATGAATGCTCAGAAGAAATCTGAAATTCAGTAGTACTTGAAAATACATTTGCTCTGTGAATCATATGAAACTTTATAATTACTATTGAGTTTCCATTTTTTCCACTAATTTTTTTATAATTAACTGATTTTCAAACAGTGATTTCAGATGCTGTCAGGTTATTAAAATTATATTAAAATGAAATATTATTTTAATATTCATACATAGATAACAGAGTCATACTTAGTGGATATAATTCAATAGGAATATATATTTATCTTTTTCATGAACAGTGTAAAACATCCTTGAGAATAGTGTTATATTCAATAATTTTAAAGGAGAAAATTTGAATCTCTGTGCTGAATGTAGCTCTTAAGCCCCTTTAGAAAGTTCCTGGGACTCCCTAAAGCAACATGTCCTAATAATTATATTTTGAACAGTTGTTAAGTACATTTAACATTGTTTAACCTCTCAAAACTTGGAAAATACAGAAAATTCTGATATCCCAAATACGTAATGTACTTATTGTCTAGTTTGCATAATTATCCAATGTACTGTAGGTCTGTCCCAACCCTACCTCCCAAATTACATTGTGCCTCCATTCTCTGAAGAAATACCTGTTCTTATCTTAACCAATATGAGTACAAACCAATATGACTACAAACTTAATGGGAGAAAGAATACCATTATTATGATAGCTTCCTTCCCATAAGAGTTCCTACTATACTCATTTAATTTCTGGTAAAGAAGAAAGTTGAGCAAATACACTACTAGATAATGGAAACACATGAGTAAGTGGCAGAGCTACTATCACTGAAATGAAGTTGTATAATCCAGATTTTATACATCTAGTCTGCACCTTGTACCAGGTCCTAGTTTATTAAGGTTGCAATCTGCGCTTACTAACTAAAATAGAAGCCTAAAACCTTTTTTGGACTAGTTATGTCTAGTATTTGGGGGGGGTTGCAAATCACTGAAACTTTTTTTATAAGGCTTGTCGTTCATTAACAGACAATAAGTACCACATGTGTCTTAATGCTTCAAAGCTCTCATTAATTTTTTTTGCTGAAGATCAGAGGTGATCACCTTGTTTTAAAAAAGCATAGTGCCCCTGACTGGGTCACAGTTCTTATCGTCTTAACTAGTGTTTGCTTTTACTCTGGTAAAAAGAATAATCTAGGCAATTTCATATCATTGTTCCTTATTTCTGAGTAAATATTTCTTATATTTACTCAGAATAAAATTAGGGTATGTTTGTCTTAGAATCTGAGTGATCTTTGGTGTTTTGAAAGAAGGCTAAAATGAATACATGCTGTCTTATATATCCTAAATTTCTAGCCTGTAAATTAGGAATAGGCAACTACCTCCCTTCATTAGCTAAAGGACTGCAAGGAATATCACAAAAATATGCTGAAACCACAGGAAGGTATGGGATATTTTCTTAAAGTTCATGAGTTTTAAGAATACCAATGGGAGCAGGGAACCTCCCCCTCTTTTTTTTTTGTGCCTTTGAGTCTGTCTTAACTACTGGCAGTTTTCTTGTCAAAGTTTGTTGCTGCCAGGGCTGAGAGAGAAGAACTAGCCAAGGTTATCCAGCTGGCTTCAAGGCAGGACTCGAACTCGTGGTCTCACAGTTTCTAGCCTGGTGCCCACCATATCAAACTGACTCTAAACTGCTCCCATATTCACTCTTAAAAAGCACCTCCCCGGGGATTTAGCAACTGTGCAATTGAATTTTAGTTGTTATGTTATTGGTATGAGGTCAGATAGTTTTGGTAGTTCAGGGATTGAGCTAATAGTGAAAAATGTAATGGTTTGCTTCCCATAAGCTTCCCACTTGTATCTTTAGTTCCGACAGAAAACAAATATAATGCCCATTTGGGTGTCAGATCTGAATGGTCCAATCTTGCTAAGGGTGATTTCAGCCTCTAGAACATAGATTACTCACTTGTGTTACAACTTCTGGGAATTTTATTTCCAACTTCATAGTAAGGAAGGCTGCTTTATATTCACTGCCTTTAATTTATAGTCCAATTTATATCCAAAGGAGTCTGTTTCCTTAGTGATATTTAGTGGATAAAGTGATGATCAAAATTGTTTATTGTGTTCCCTGAAATGTGAGGTTGTGGATTTTAAGTGTATTCTGTCTTCCCCCACTCCCCAGTCTTCTGGGTAGAAAATTTACATCTTCACAATGGATTTAACCTGAAAGATCTTCAGCTGTGCAAGTCAAAATTATGCAGCTGTTCTACTGTGATTTTCTTCCACCTACCTCTGCCAAAAGTGGATTTTCAAGTGGATTTCTTATCAGTTACTTTTGCTCTGTCAGCTGTGACAATTAAATTCAGAAATTAAGAAGTTTCTAGGGGCTCTGCTACAGAGATGTTAGGGTGTTTTGTTGCAAAAAGCACCTAGATTTTTTTATTTCCACCTGTATAAATCGTAGCGGTGAAATCCATCAGTGAGACTTGGAGCAAGAGCCAGCTGCGGTCCACTAGAGGGCAGAGTGGCAGTGGCCACTCGAGTGGAATTCGCAGGGCAGAAGCACTGAAAAAAAGCCACGGTGCCGGCAAGGAGGACTTCTTCGCTGAGAACTTCAGAAAGAAGTGAAGAGCACGTCTTGAGAGACTGACAACTGCTCAAGTCCAATCGGCCATGATCCAAACCAATTTTAACTCTGGATTCATTTTCTTAATATGTGATCAGTGCTTGTAAGACAAAAGTCTCCCTAGAATAAGGAGTATATACACATTATGTATGATATGGAGGGCCATGGTTATGATGTGCATGTCCATGCACTTAAAAAAAAGTTTGATATACAGCCGTAAAAAATTCTGTCAACAACTGAGATCTTTAAAAACTGCAACCCAACCTTCTCTCTATTAATTATACATCCTCTCCCGATTTTTTGTGATTTATGTCATCTTGAACTTTTCCTTTCTTTCTTTTGGTTGCTTTTTCGTATCTTTCTTCTCCTCAGTGTGCTTTCTGTCTTATCTTTCCTGCCAAATTAGTCTTGAATTTTTATATTGGATTTAAGTGCACTTTCTTTGTTCTCTTTGAACTTTGAAAAATTCTACAATATGCTAAATTTGTAGATCACATCTGTAAAAAAATTGTATATTCCTGGATATTCATCAACCTCAGGACCTGCTTATTTATATTAATACTGGGTGAGAGGAGTCACAGTGAGCATCTTCACATTCAGCCCTTCCTTGTCACACCGTGCAGTCATAGAAGGGGTGGGTTTTCCATATGCATCCCTTCTGCAGCTATGATTTTAAATGCCCAAACAGAACTTCAGTGCATATCATTATTCAAATATATTTGCAAATATGCATCCAGAATTGCCTCAAATTGCGAGACGGGCAAGTGTAATAATAAATAAAATAAATCCATAGGAGTCCATGATCCTCAATCAATTTGGATTTTAATACCCATTCATTACTAGTTTAGCAAAATAAAGCATCCGTTTGATCCCTGATTCCCAGAAATATGTAGGACATTTTCTACATATTTCTGTGAAGTGGCCTTGATTATTGATACAATGCATGCTTATTTTATTCTCTTGCCCTTGGGTCAGAATGTAAAGTGAGAAAAGTCCTGAGATTCTGCAGCAATTTGTAGAATATACTCTAAAATAATATTCATTTCTTATGTGTCTATATTTCTTTCAATAGTAGTGAATTAAAGAATAAATTGGCCCCTCTGAGCACAGCCTGACATTATTTTATGAATTTCTTAATGACAAATATCAGTTCTTTATTTCTAGGAATAACACTATCACTGCTATACAACATTTTCCCCCACTGTACTAGTTGAGGAAAAAAATAGACATTTTCTCTTCCCCCTTGGATGTAAGGAAGGAAGAGAGGGAAGGAGAGCGTACATATAGCTGGGCAGGGAAATGTGTTAGATCTATGTGTTAGATTTTTTTAAACCTAGGGTATATGACTTCAAATGTCATTGAAGCCATAAAAATAACTGATAGTTTTCCCAATGAAGTAGTTTTCTCTCTGCCTCTGTTCCTTAATTATAAAATGTCAACGTGATAAAGTTGTTGTATGAAGATGAATGAAAGATTTACAGAACATGTTTGCATACTTTCTAAGCACTTTATAATAACATTGTGGCAACCATGAAGTTTCATTTGTAGGATTTTTGTCAGCTTCCACTTTAAGTATCTGTGAATATTATTATTGGTCAAATAGACATGCACATTCAGCAATACAAAAGGAGAGGAAGTTTTTCATGTTCTTCTTGACATAATCAGTTCAGCCATGTTTTCTAAACCTCTTTAAATGAAAGTTTATTTCATAACAGTTGGGTTCAAATATTGTGCTATGTCATAAACCATAAGTTACATAACACAATGGCTGATTCACACAGCATGTCATACCCAAATCAAACAAATTCTATGATTGTCTTGGCACAATCTGTGAAAAATGTTTGTGTAAATCCAATTGGAACAGATTCTAGGGTTCTATGCAATACAAAACACTTCCCTTCTTTCCTTTTGGATTCAAAACCCAATCTATTTTATTAGTATCAGGCTTATAATTTTGAGTGTTTGCCAAAAAAGGAGCAGCATAACCAGAAACTTTACTCAGCATGAAAGACCAAAAGCATTCTTTAGTATCTATTAGTGAGACAATAGAGCTATCAGCAGCTCTTCAGTCTGAAAATGTTGCTGTCAAATTGAATTTTGCGACTTGTTAATTTGAACAGCAGAACACAGAAATAGAATCTAACAGGTTTTTTTTTCTGCATTCCAATCAGTCAGGATGAGAAATTAATCATATGCAGGATACAGGTCCTGAGATCTTACTGATGGATACGAAAAAGATTGTACAGCCTAGAGAAATCTAGGAAACTGAACAGCCATCGTAACGCATCATCTGCAAGCAGTAAGAACTGTCCCTGTAAAGTCTGAACAGATTTTCTTCATTTCAAACTCAGAAGTCAGATTGACCACCAGTGAGAGAACCTAACCAATTATTGGCGAAAAGTTAGGTTATATCCAAGAAATAGCAGATTGTCTCTCCAAAAATAAATACTTGTGTTTTTGGATATTGTCTTATGCCATATTATACTCCTACAGAAGTCTGAGTAGTTAAATAGTATCTACTCTTGAAACCATTAGAAGGTATAAAATAGATAGGTGACAGTCCTGCTATTCTCATTTGTTACAGATGATGTAATTTATTCCATATGATTCTTTAGCAATGGCTCTTTAAAAGAAAAAAAGAAAAGCCATATAGCTATTTCACTGTTAATGTAGATCTCTTGCTAGTGCCCACAATATTAAAGAAATCTAGATCAAACTAGAAGAGTACTGAATTAAATTGAAAATTAACCACATTGAAGCCTTTGTCATCTAAGATGTAACTCCACTAGAAACCCTATCTTCACTTCTTTAAAGAATCCAAACATAGAGTGAGCATAGTCAAAATTTTCATGTATCTTAAATTATAGTTAAAAGCTGTGTAAATCTCAGTTACCATTAAACAAAAATAGGGAATATTTGATAATAGGGAATAAGGTATGCTTTTTAAATAGACAATTATTTGTTAAGTGATGCTTAAGTGAAATTGTTCCCTTCCTTTAAGATCTTAAAGAAAATTCTCAATTAATTTTATTTTAATTTATTTATGTAAAACCAACTACTTAGGTAAATATTTCAATTAAAATTTAAATCAATTATACAAATAATGTAATATCTAATATATTAAGTTTTATAATTTGGTGATTTTGTTGCTAATGATTCACAAGATTTCCTGTATATCAAAACATTTTGAAAGCCGAAGTATTATAAATATAACCTTGAGTTCCAAAGATATCCCAAAATCCATAATGATAAGGAGTTCTGGAACCTGCACTTTCACATATCAATGCCCTCATAGCAAACTTCTTACAAGTGTTCTTCACAGTAAGCATTTCCATATGCCACGAAGATTTTCATAGCTACTTTGCCATCATATATCAGAAAGATTTCAGTTTCTCTTAATTTCCAAAAAGGTTTAGTGTTCTTCTGGGACAAATTAGGCAATACATCATATTCTCTGGGTTCAAGGAGACTTATGGTTGTCAAGGAGATACAGTGGCTCAACAATCACTTGTAGCATAAGGATTTTCTTAAATCTGAATTTGAATATATCTATCATGATCTAATGCATTTATCCAAACCATTGGCTTTATCTGGCAATTTGTGAAATATTTTCCTTTTGTTGGCTCTCAGACCTTCTCATTCAGCTTTATTAGATGAACCTGGATTCCAGTATTATAACAGAACTACTATTGATTTATTCCATATCATATATATTTTATAAAACTGATCTTACTAGTTTTCCTTATTTTTATCTAAATTAAAAAACAACATAAAATTATAATTTAATTTTTTCCAGCATGGATTTTTATAGCCTCTTGTTCTTTCTAATTAGCCTTTTCCAAATATATAACATTTTACAAACACAGCCTGGGCTACTTTATAAGTGAGGAACTAACCCTAACATTATTTAATAATTAGAAACTTATAAAGAGATACCTTTGATTTTACAGATTAAAAAACATAACTATTACATGGAGACTGGAAGCAATTTTTGGGAAAGTGCATTTCATAACTTGGGAACAAAACTGGAGGATATCCTCTTCTGCATGCCAGAAACAAAGGAGATACATCTTTAAAAACAATCTCTCATGTAGGCCTGAACAGTTGAATGGGTTCATAGCAGGAAAGAAGGTTGCTTAAATAGCTAGGCTCATTGAGAATAGAAATTCTGATAATTCATGACAAACTTGGGTTCCATTTATATTTATGTTTAGCTGTGAATTTTATTCTTCAGCTACAAATTCTTCTTTGAACAAAGTGTTATTGGAAACTGATTCAGTTTAGCTATAGAGAAGCTTGCCATTATAGTCCCAGCCAATGTCAGCAGGAACCTCAGTAGAAAATAGCCTGAATGCTGACTTCATGAAGTGCAATTCATCTCTTCAGACTTTTCTTTTTCAGTAAGTTCTATGCATGCCCACTTATCCCATTATCTATGTCAGAGAGAAAAGAGTATTACAGTATCACTAGTTGTGATTTGTATCAATGATGATTTCTTAACCAAATCCTTTCTTAATTGCTTCTCACCCCACTTTGGAAGAATTAAGCATTTCACTCTTCAATTTTATGCTTGTTTCCTATGTGAATGCGTTTTGTTTAATCCTAGATGACGTTCAGATTTGAAAACCAGAAACAAAATGTAGAGCAGAAGATACCACTTCAAAATAAGATCTGTTCATTTAAAAATTCTAAATATTAAAGCTATGTTGTGAGCCTATTACATTCAAGATTACTCGGTATAAGAAGCTTAATTAGAAGACTTAATCAACTAAAATTCTGATTGATTAATTAACTTCAATTGTAATCAGTAGTGATAAAAAATAACTTAGAGTTTAAGGGCAGATGTTTTGAAGACCATTTTGGTTCATATTTGTAAGACATCCTTGATAAAAAACAGAAGATAAGCCCTAAAAATCATCAAAAAGCCCTTTGATCTAATCCAGTATTATGGTGCTAGAGTGATTGCTGGACATATGAGAAACTTGCAAGTGAAAGAGTCATTATGATGACTCATCATTACAAATTTGATAAACAAAGAAAGCAAAATAGCATTCTCCTCAGATTCTTTACCAACTGAAATCACTAAATAAATCCTGTACTTGCTATGATTATTGATACTATATTTTTCTGATTCTTTCTCAAAGCCATCCAAGTGTATAGATATTAATAGATTCTAGAAAAAGATATTGAAGAGATACATTGTGTGAAAATATCTAAAGCACCAGCTCTTAAGTTTACATTGTCTAATCCCTCCATTCTTAAATATATTCACAATAGCCTACTCCAAAATACAGTCAATTTGAAATCTGGTTTTGGCAATATCCACCTGTTTCTATTAGAAGGCATCTGGAGAAAGCCAAAAGCCTATGAAATTTGCTTGGAAATAAATTTCCAGGCTTTCCTTTTGAATAAATGGACGTTTTCCTTCTTTCCTAGACGTTTTCCTTCTTATAGCTATAGTGTTATCTTGCATTATATAAGGTGGTTAAAGTACATTACTTTAATTACAGCTAAGTATAATTTAGCATAATTTATCAAATATTCTAGTTACGGTAAATATTCTGGAATAACATAAGATAATCACTATGCACATAAACAAGTACAATCTGAACTTTCCCATTTAGATTAAGAAACATGCAAAGAGCAGAAAAAAGTTATGAAAAAAAGAAGGAAATAAAATAAAGTCAAAAGAAAACAAGGAAAGAAGAGAAATCTAAATAGATTTAGTTTCCACTAGCAGTATTCACTATTCCTTGCCATACTTTCTACCCTGGCAAACTATTATTGGTTCCATTACATATATACATCAATTATTGCATTGCCTTCTCAGGAACTCTATTCAATCAATTAATTAAATCTTCAGTTTTGACCCTTTCTTAATATTTGGAATTCAGACCTCATTCACTTGTTCCAAATGATCAAACCTCCTCTATGCAATTCTCTCATACTGCTTACATTATATTCAGCACCCATTTATTCTGGACCCCATGTTTCTTTGTATTACCAGGCACATTTCTTAAGTATTCATTTCTCATTGTATTCAGTTCACTTTTTAATTTTGGCAACACAGAGCTGAGACCCAGATTCAAAGACTGTGCAATTCCAATCTGGAGAGAGGAAGGGGAAGAGGTTCAGTATTTCCATACCTTAGATCTCTCAGGCTGTCAGTACTTTAGAAAGTTATAGCTTTAATTTGGCAAGATTCTGTCCATTAGGCAGAATAAAGAATTTGACTCAATTGGATATTGTTGTATCATTTTTGACCTAGAACCTGACAATACTCCTGGAAACCTTCTAGTACTCCAGATATTCATATTATGTTTTGTTTGAAACAAGAGACATAAAATACAGTGGTTCCTCACAAGATGAGACTAATCCGTTCCAGAAGAATGCTCTTAGTGCGAAATGCTTGTAAAGCGAAACGAAGTTTCCCATAGGAAACAATAGAAAATCAGACGATCCATGCCCCCAAAACTATTCACCAAAAAATCATTTTCAATGGAATTTATTTATTTGTTTATTTATTAATCATATTTCTATGCCGCCAATTTCCGAAAACTCTTGGCGGTTTACATAGGTTAGTGATTATACATTTTTTTAAATTTTACCCTGCCCCCCCTTGGCTGGCCAGCAATGTTCATTTCCAGGGCATCCTCCAAGACTCCTGTTCTGCCCCTGGAATGGGCGATTTTTTCACTGACTTTAGTGTTCTATTGCGCAGAGTCGCTCCTCCATCGATTTGCCGAACAGCAATTTTTCCCTCTGAAGGAGGTCCCCATTAATCTACTTGCAGTTTCATGTGCTTTCTAACTGCTGGGTAGGCAGGAGCTGAGACAAGTGACAGCTGAGACAACTCCCATCACGTGGAGCTTGTGGATTGAACGCCAGAGTGATGGCCATTTCTGGATGACATAACTGGTGGCACTAATCGTCTGCGCCACCACACCTCATTTGATGTAGAAATTTGATGTAGAAATGATTCTCCCTAACAACTGAAACAAGTAACCATGATTAACACACGATATAAAACAGAAATAGAACAAACTAACCAGCACTTACAGATCTGCTTCGAAGCAGATTCTGGCCTCAGCTGCTGCTAGGCTGGCTGCTTCTGGTGTCCCCTGCTGGATCGGAGGATCCACTGCCACCGCCACTCAAGGCAAAAGGGCCTTTTCCCTCAGCAACGTCTCATAGTACAGCATACGGACAGTAATGGAGTAAACTGCATGGCAGCGTTGGCAGAACTCTTTCACAGTTGCTGTCTAAATGGGAAATACAGAGCACGCTGACTGATGACACATAAGTTATTGTGCAAAGTTTGCTCGTCTTGTGAGTCGCCGCTCGTCTAGCGGAATAAAATTTAAATTATTTTTTGCTCGTCTTGTGAGGTGCTCATCTTGTGAGGTTCCACTGTGTATGTGAATGGGACAGCC
>JANHZU010009393.1:238984-250618 GCA_032468055.1 Acrochordus granulatus | reverse complement strand
CTCACACCCAACATTTGTGGGTGGCACCCAACATGCCCACCCTTAATTTAGTCCAATATCCACAGGAAATGCTGCTGAAATTTGCAAGCTCAGGGCCAGAGGGAAAAACTGGGAGGCAGAGGGGGTCCATAACCAAGGAGAATTAACTAATTGCACTAAGGCAAATTCAAAGGTTTCAACTCCAGTTATGTCAGGCTTCTGCTTTGAATGGCTGCACCCAGGAATACTGCTGTTTGAGGCAACGTCTGATCATCGGAGATTCATACTGACTCTATCATTTCCCAAATACAGTCATGGAAAGCCCCTCCTCTGGAAATCCATGGAAATTGTGACTTGCATTATTTGTGTTATTATTGGCAATATTTAGAATGATAATAGCATGTAAATTACCTGTTTTTGGAGGCTGTGTTCAAAAAACATACACAGGGTTGTCTGCAGGGTGTGCTCAAGAGGGTGACCCTGATGGTGTGACTGAAGGTCTGCCATGTTCTCATGTGTGTACTCACCCTCTTGACATTTTTGACCACACTTGCTATTATCCCTAGAAGTATAGGGAAGAAGCAGGGAGAGTTCCTTTTCTGTGTCTCAGGGAAGATTTCTATTTTTAAAAAAGTCAGGGAAGCCACATTGCAGTTACATCGAAGGGAGAAGGGAAAATATTATTCTCATCCAACATTCAGTAACAGTGCCTAACAATCCAGCAACATGACAGCCATATGCTTTGGAATATAGAAATTTCTCCTTAATTATATGAACTGTATTTCTTATATATTGTATTTATCTCTTTAAAATCTGTGGCTGCTTTTTCACAATTAACTAAACCTGGTGATTGAATTTTAACCCATTTTTGGGGGTTCATAGTGCATCAAGCCACAAACTAACTTAATGGATTCATATAAATATGCTGAAAACAACCACCACTAAAGTAAAATGCTAAACTTATAATGTGCATGGGATACTGCTGGCATTTTCACTGAGCTTTTAAAGTGTCGTGTGAACCTAGTTGCTGTGAGTACAGTCATTATCATTCTTACAGACACAGAATTATCTTTAGGTTAGAAAAATGGCTGAAAACAGCAAAATGAACTTTAATGCACAAAGTAGTTGCCCTAGGAAAAAGAAATCAAATGCAAAGACGTAGCTTGTTTACAGCAGTACTTTCAAGAAAAAAATCTTAGAATGGTAGTTGATTATAATCTGAATATGCGTTAGCAGTTGATATGGCTACAAAAAATGGCAAATATAGTTTTAGGCTTATCAGCCGAAGTGTATTTTCTAAATCACAAGAAATAATCATTCTATTTATTCTGCACTGATTAAACTCTAGCTTGAATATTATATCAAGTTCTAGGCACTCTATTTTAGGAAGATTTCAGGGGATAAAGAACAGATTCAAGGAAGAACAACAGGGATAATTAGAGAATTAGAAGCTAAGTTGTAAAAAGAAAAGCTAAACAGGTAATTTTATTTACTTCTTTGTTTATTCAGTATAGGTGCTGTATGACAAACAGTATAAAAATACAGACTAGCCTTTGCTTAGTCTTCAGTAGAGAAATCTGATTTAAAAACATCTTTAAGGGCGTTTCTGCACTGCTGAACTGTTGCATATAAACTAGGCACCAAGCCTGCTTAAGAAATCTTTTTCCAGATTTCAGTTCTTCTTTGGTCTAGCCATGGTGCAGCCAGGCATTCTGCCTGGACTTTACTTACTACTGTCCCTATTTTGTTGATTCTCCCACTGCTTCCTCTTCACCCCCTGCCCCCCAATTGTTGGAAAAACAAACACCAGTCCCTTTCCTTTCCATGGGTGAGACTTTGAGGGCATTTGATTTCTACCAACAGATCCTTTTCACAAGCCTCCTTCTCTTCATACATGATATTGTCTTGTCTGGTATTCCATCACCAACAGGTGTTAGTAACAATGGTGGGAGGGAGGGAGGGAGGGAGGAAGAAGGGACCATTTTTATTGTTACTATAAAGGAAAACAATTATTGTCAATTTCCACTGATTAAACAAAGAAAGAATAAAGGTCCATCACATCACCATTCCAATAGTATACTGGTTTAATGTACAAACATCCAGCTTTTAATTTCACCCAAGATATCCTTTTTAAAGTCTACTGGCAATGCATGGAGAAGGAAAGTAACTGAGTTCCTTTGTCCAAAGTGGAGCAAACAACTTATTAGTGTCAAAGATCATTAAAAAGATAAAAAGTTTGTGGTGCTCATCTCCATTTCCAAGCTGAAGAGCCAGCATTCCTCTGAAGATGCTTCTGTGGTCATGTGGCTGGCATGACTAGACACCAAAGGTGCACAGATACTGTTACCTTTCCCACTGAAGTAGGCAGTACCGATTTATCTCCTTGCATTTGCATGACAACAGGAGTTCATCCTGTTGCATGGCAGTGCCGGATCTTGAACTTGGGCTGCCAACCTTCCAGCTGTCAAGCTGAGCATCTCAACTGCTCATGCCATTGCACATCACTGTCAAAGATCATAATTAATATCATAATTAATATTTAAGGATTATAGAAACCAGCAAGCTTTGGCTGGTTGATGTTGATAGACCTGCATTTGGGCTTCCTTGAGGCTCATATTTCCATCTCACACACTGCCATCAAAAAGAAGAAGTAGCTCTGCAAGTAAGGTATCTGATAGTTCTCCCAACCAAAGCCAAAGTGAGACATAGAGCGCAACAATCGGACAGGAAGAACAGTCCTAAAGCAGACTGCCAGGTCAAAACTGTGTGGGGCTGGTAAACTGAGGAAACAAAAATGATTTGGATTATTGGGAAGACCTTTATTGCTAGTACAGTAGTATAATGTAGCAGAATCCTGAAGGCTTGTTAAAGCAATTGTCCTACTCAACTTATACATTGCACCATAAAGGTGGGATTGACCATTCTTCCTCCCCTGAGCTGAGGTGTCTTTTTGCAATGGTCCTGTTTCTCCCCTGCTTTCCCAAAGTCTTCACACAGGCCAAGTGGAGCACAGCTAATTGCTAATCTTCAGCCAAGAATTCTGCAAGTTTTAGCCTTGACTTATCTGGAAGGCTATGTTGGGGATAGTAAAGGAAGTGGAGAAGAAAAAGGCTGATTTTGGGCTAGGCTCTAGTCCAGTATGCTGGCCTACATGGATGAAGAACCAAAAGAAGATCATCCCATGATTAGCTGTTGAAACCAATGTTTCCCAATCTCAGCAAATTTAAGACGTGTGGATTTCACCTCCCAGAATTCCACAGCCAGCCTGCTCTCTCTGACTGGAGAATTCTGGGAGTTGAATCGACACATCTTAAAAGTTGCCAAGGTTGAGACACATTGGTTGAGACCAGAATTCACTTTAGTCACTACTATTGCAGATATAACTCCGTGCAGCACTCATAGTTTAAAGATGGAAGAAACTGAACAAGTCAGAAGGATGTAAAATTGAAAATATTTGCCTAGAAGACTTAGGTTTAAAAGGTGATGATTTGAAGACTCATGTTCCAGATATAAGGCAAAAGGTTCATGAATGAGGCTTCTTTGGCTCCATTTCATTCTTCAAAAACTCATCTCATGTTCCTTCAATTCACTGCTACTCAAATAGGCAGCCTTTAACCCAGTTGCAAGTCACCAGACAAACGCACTGACGGATGGGATAGGGAATCTCCTCCTCTATAAGTCCCGACACACTCATGAAGCTGGAGGAGGGTTAACATCTGTCTGGCTGAAAAGGGGAGTAGCCGATCTCTCCTAAAAGAGGTTCAGGCCAAATCCCTGCTGATGTCAACAGCATTAACAGCTATACCCACGGAGAAAATCTGCTTAGGAACAGACAAAACCTTATCCACAAGTACAGGAAAAGTGAAAGTGGGCACAAGCCTGGCGGAGTGCTGACTAGGAAATCCTGGGTCGGGAGTATACCACTGAAATGACAATTCTCATGAAAAAAACACTAAAGTGCCATTTTTCTATTTCCTGTAAATGATAAATACATTTTGAAAACATTGAAAAAACAGAAATTTCTATAATATTACTGTTAGTGTTCCTTTTTAAAAAATATATATTCATGGAAGATGTTGCTTTTCCTGTGCAATTTCAGAACAGCAGAATTGGAAATGAAAGTTCTCCCTCATTTCCCACTACAAAGTAATTTATGTTGGCTTTTGGCAAAATATTATCTGCTTCAGAAATTATTGATGTTATTTGTATGGTACAACAAGAAAAATATAAGACAGGGTTAATTAGCACATTGAGCCGGCAAAAGCTGTCTGCCTTGAACATTTATCTTTTTGTCAGATTTATAACCCACCTTCTCATGAAAGATTACTAGGGTGGTTTATTGAATAAATAAATAAGAGTTTGAAGGTACAATAAAACCCCAATAATCTTAAGTAAAAGCACCAATAAAAATAAACAATTATTTTAAAATTCTGGACAGTACAAATACTCTGCAAAAAGATACTTTAGAATCTGCAGAAGTGTGAACAAAGCATACTTTCTTTTGAACTTTAAACAGCTGCATCTTTTTCCAGGTGTAAATGAATGCTTTAGAGTTGTGTTTTTTGAACTTAGACGCTTTAAGATGTGTGGACTTCAATTCCCAGATTTCCCTAGGTTCTGGGAGTTAAGTCCACACATCTTAAAGTGTCAGTTGTGAAAAAGACTACCTTAGAGCCCACTCCCTTGCCTGTGTACACAAATAGTACCCTTTCACTTCATTGGGAAAAATGTGCATGCACTAATGTCCCTCTTTCAAACCATTTCTACAGCTGTAGTGAATACTTTGGGTTGCTAAAATAAGGGGAGGGAGTTACATTTGGCACCAAAATTATATTAAAAAGACAGTGGGCAAGCTTTCGGGAGAAAGGATCCTAATTGATAGACTCTAAATATTGTTTAGATGATGCTTTACTCTTTTAAAATAATTGTGATTGCCTTCATTAACTAACTAATCAATTAACCTATTAAATTTAAATCCTGCCTTCACATCAGGAGGTGTGGTGGCATGAGTGGTTAAGGCACTGGGCTTGTCAGCTTGAAGGTCAGCTGCCCGAGTTTGAGACCCAAGTGCTGCTGTGCAACAGGGTGAGCTCCTGTCTGCCTAGCTCCTGCCAACTTAGCAGTTTGAAAGCAGCAAGTAGATAAGTAGGTACCACTCAGTGGGAAGGTGGCAGTGTCCATGCACCTCGGGAAATAGTCCTGCCAGCCACATGACCATGGAACCATCTTCAGACAATGCTGGCTCTTCAGCGTGGAAACGGAGATAAGCGCCACTCCCTAGAGTCGGCCATGACTGGCAAGAGAAATCTTTGCCTTTACCTTTTCACACCAGGAACTCAAGCTGGCACGCAAAGCACATGCTAGTCCAGTTTTGCCCCACAGCAGTTCCTGTGATATGGGTTGGGCTGAGAGATACTGAACGGCCCAAAGTCACCAAACAGGCTAGAAACCAGGAGGTCATGAGTTCTAGTCCTGCCTTAGCCATGAAAGCTGGCTGGGTGACCCTGGGCCAGTTACTTTCTCTCAGCCCAACTCACCTCACAAGGTTGTTGTTATGGGGAAAATAGGAGGAAGGTGTGTTAAATATGTTTGCCACCTTGAGTTGTTCATAAAAATAGGAAAGGCGGAATACAAATAAATAAAAGTAAATGTCCATGGTTGAGAGCAGATTTGAACCTGATCTTCCCTGGCCCTAGACAATACCTTAATCAAGGCTTTCACTGGTCTTCATTTCCATATTTCAGATTTGGCTGAACTGAAACCTGGCCACACCAGTTGGGATGAACTTCCAAGACACATAGTGTTTGTTTCATGTATGAAACATTTTCTGTTTTATGTACAGCCCTAGTGCTATCAACATTCTTCAGTGTTATTTCCAACTGGACTTCACTCAAGCTAATTAAATAGCATTTGCTTCTGAAATGTCTTTAAAAGGAAAAGAACCTTCTTTGATTGTCATGAGCAGTCTACAGGGCTCTTACTTCACTGCACCGTTATTTCTCCCACATTTTTCATTATTTCAATAAAAAGAGGGAATTCCTCCTTTAGAGGCAATCCAACTATGGACAACCAGGAAGCTTTAGAAAGATCCACCAGATCCTAAAACAAAGCAAAATCAAATATACTAAGTGTAAAAGAAATTCTCAAGCACCCTGAGAGTAAATAAAAAACGGAAGAAAACTTTGAGAAATTGAAAGGCAGGTTTTGCAACAGTATTGTGAAAGTGAAACTGATGAGATAGATGGAAGAATATGAGGCTGAAGAAACAGCTTCCAAAGAAAGAAAAGCCAGGCTAAAATGCATTGAAATTATTAGTGTAAACAAAGGCAGGCAGGGTGAAAAAGGAATGAAGAAGCTAATTGATTATGTTCCCCCATAAAGTAGAAAGAATGGAAGAGGGTGAGTTAGGGCAAAATGGCTAGCAATTTAAAGTTTCATTAAAATCAGGGTTGTCTGGTAAACTTGTGCTGGACTGGGCAGAAAGAAGTTCTTGGAAACAATCCAAAGAAGACTGGAAGAAGAAGGCTGTCAGGAGACAATAATTAACCAACACAGAGGACTTGGGGGAGAGGGACAGAAGACGATGAGACAAAAGAAGATCAAAGGTTTTATCAGCTAGAGCAGTGTTTCTCAACCTTGGTGACTTTAAAATGTGTGGACTTCAACTCCCAGAATTCCCTAGCCGGCATGAAGTTTGAAGTCCACACATTTTAAAGTTGCTGAGGTTGAGAAACATTGAACTAGGGGAAATCCAGCTGTATGAAAAGGCAAAAAGATATGTGGAGAGACTATAAAAAAAACTAAACAAAAAAATCAACTCATTCATTCTTTCATTTATAGTTTGTTTTAGCACTGTATATATTGCTTATTTTGGTTATAAGTTGTCCAGAGTTGGTTTTGAGATGGGTGGCTGTACAAATGTGTTAAATAAAATAAATAAATCAGCTCTTTCAAATTCTAAAGGAAATCCCTGAATGGCTTTCTGAAGAGAAAAATCTGTAACCATAGAGGTCAGAAAAGAGAAAGATGTCGTGAAGTTGTGCAGTGAAAGATGTCAAGGCACAGAGATTATTATACAGCTGCCTTGGCTGCATAAATGATTTAAGCAGGTCTGGAGCGCCCCTGATTTATCTATAGCTACGTTGGTGCAGACAAGTGATGAGGAACAGGGATGCTCTGGTTGAAAAAGAAACACAAGAAGGACACAGGATGTTTAGAACAGCCCTTTGTCCTGGGCTTCTCTGAGTTCTCATTTCTGTGGGCAACTAGAAGAATGTGTATAACCGCTTGGTATGACTGGAGGAAATCCCAAGCCACTTGGGATTTACTCAGACTTGAAACTAACTCATATGAGAATCCTGTCTTGATCACGTGCTATGTTTGTTTACTCAAGTTAAGCAACTTGTGCAAACAGAAGGAGACTTGATCATTGATGAATTTTGTTTACTGATCATTGATAAATTTTATCTAAATGCATGAGACAAACTCACAGGGTTTAAACTCACATCAACTATCAAAGCAGGATGGGGCCCTTCAAGTCATCAGTTTCCATCGTCTGCTCAAAGCTGGAATCCAAATTAAAGCTTCCCACAGAGAAGTCTACCTGGGCTCAGCTTGAACATTTCCAATAAAAGGAAGCTCACCTGTTCTCTGGTAATTGGTTCCACTGTCAAACTTTTCTTACTGCTAAGATTTTTTTTTATCATTCAACCAGAACACTTATCTTAAATCTTTAATTCTGTGTCCTGCACTCTGGAATGAAAAACAACAAAAAACAAGTCCTGATATCCTTCTGCGTGATATGTTTCATGAGATCTGAAAAGTCCTATGATAGTATCCTGATGTTATTTATTTTTTCAAGGCTAAACATGCCCACTATTTTAATATCTTTGGAGGATCAGTTTTAATCCCAGAATCATCTTCATGGTCCTTCTTTGAATCTATTACAATGTCATAACCACAAGAATCTATTACAACGTCACAACCACAAGAAGACGTTTTTCTTCTGAAAAGCAATCTCAGTAGAAGGGGTAAAGCAAGAAATGGGTGGGATTCAAAGCCAAAGTGGGAAGGGAAGTACCTGAAGGCTTCTAAATTTTGGCATCTGACTTAATTTTTGATGTTAATGGGAGCTTTCGGTCTTATCTCAAGACCTTCCTCAGCCATGTGGTGTCCGGAGGAGGATAAAAGTCAGTAGATGTAAATTGGGGGATAAGTCAATTTTACATCTACTGACTTTTATCCTTTTCTGGACACCACATGGCCGAGGAAGGTCTTGAGATAAGACCAAAAGCTCCCATTAACATCAAAACTTAAGTCTAGATGCCAAGATGTAGAAGCTTCCGGATATCTTATTTCCTGGATGACTAGGATTGTTACAAAGGGAAGTACTTTTCCTTCTAGTGGTTCTTCTTTTCTTCCCTTTCTGATACCCCTCTTTGTTTCTTTCTTCTTCTTTTATTCCTTCTACTATCTTCTTTTCTCTCACCCAGCAGCTGCCGGGAAGAAGCATATAACTTTTAGTAGAGGTCTGAACTAATCTCTTTCTGAATAGATCAATTTTAAAATTAGAACAAGAACTGGATGAAAGTTGGTCAAGTGTTGTGTGGAGTCAGAGATAAGTTGTCATCTCCTATATAAATCACTAACATCTATAGCACAACAATGGGATATTCTCAGAGAAAATCAAAAGCATAGTAAAAAAAACCCTCATGATGGCATTGGAAGACAGCAAGATAAGCTCACAGAACAATGTTTACATACAAAAAAGCCTAGATTCGACCCTTAATCATTCCAGATATCTTATAAAACTTGGAATCCATTCTGACATTTTGAGAGGCTTCTAAATTCCAGCTCCATAGAAGGCAGCTTCCTCCATTCCTCTTCATAATTTTCAAGCCACATGCTCATGACTGAAAAGACAATCACTGGAAAGTTTTTTGGAGGTCAGGTTACATAGTCCCATTGGAGTCCTTTAGTAGCTTTAATTCTCAGTCTTTGTTAACAGTCCTGAAGATCATGACAGCTTGAATCATTTGGTATAATTCAGCAAAGAGGATAGAATTTGAATGCTACTAAAGCCCCAAGATCCGGCCTTTGATGGACAGTAGCAGCTGTCTTCTGGGCCATGCCAGCTGAGCTAATGACACCAGCCGGATGTTCCTTTCTGTGCTTTCGTTGAAGTTAGAGCTAAAATTAAGCCCAGCGGGCATACCACTTGGCACAGCACTCTGCAGCTGTAAGCAATGAACACTGCCCACTATCAGACATACAACCCCACCTTAGAGCTTATACTTTCAGAAAAGGTGATGTTCAGGCTCAAAAACATTTTTAAATGGTCCTCTTTTCAAGAACTGGGAGTTCTACTCCCTAAATGATGTCAAAAGAAGTAGGATGCATGTAGTGCTCAAGTGGATTTTTGCATCTAATGTTCAAAAATCAGGTTCTGGGATTAAGTATTTGTGCCAATTAATTGAAGATGTTGAGGACCTCCATAACAAAAATATATATGCAGAATATTCATCCTGCATACCCATTACTTTTTTCTTTCTGCATCCTATCATCTTTTCTCCATGGTGGATGGTTGATTGCAGCCAATGACCCAGTAAAGGGAAGTGTGAGGGAAGCACAATATTGAAATAATTCTTTGGATTTCATTTGAACTGATTAATTGAAATGTGTTTCTCCTTCCAAGTGTGTCCAGCCGATGTGAGATGCTGGGATTGTTACTCTCTGAAGAAGCCTTGGTTTGAGATGTATCTGTTCTCCTAGAAGCTTCAGCACCATATTCACCTCCATCCCTAGATACTTATTACTCAGTAGCCTTTCTTTTCCATAATGTCTCAGGCTGATCCATATGTAGTAACTAGAAATAATTTCCAAACATCAGACCAAAGGAAGTTATCTTAGTTAAATGTAGAGATGGACACCTGGAATGTCACCAAAATACTCATGACATTCAAAAGGTTTCATTCATCATTAGGCTGATGATGCCAAAGGGCAGCCTTTTGAAATTGTGCTACTTGCGTCATGATAAATCTGCATGATAGTTCAGCCAATTTACTGGTGACTTCTTTTGCTTCAAGGTCTTCCAGAATTGACTTCAGGGAACACACACCACAATTAAGATATTTGGGAATCTTTTCATTCTTTATAGCAATTTGGGGCCCATATAAGCATGTACACCTAGAAAGCAACCCTGATATCAAGATAACATTGGAAAAATTATTGTGGTTATTGGTTGGTTAGCTCAGCGTTATATGTAGATCATGTTAAGGGCTGCATAGGGTGACCTGATTAGGAAATGGTGGATCATCGGTATTTGTGACAAATGAAGTTACTGTAAGTTGTTTGCACTGGGACCAAGTATGCCTCATTACAATGGCAGCAACTCCATAGTCTGTGTTCTGTCTCATGGAGACACAGGGAGTATGTGAGAGGATAGTCAGATAGCTGATATCAAGAACTAGTAAATTAATCTTAATAGAGGCTACTGAGCCAAAATGTACAAAATGTACCTATAGGTACAAATCCAAAACATATTGTAGAGACTCAAAATGGGTCAAGGTACAAGAGTGATTGTGATCCAGGTAAAGGTAGACATATCCATGGAAACTATTCACAGTCAAATGTTCTGAATATTCAAATGAGCTAAACTGAGGATTATCTTCAGCAACCGCCTCAGCATTATAAAATTGTCAGTAACTGCCATTGCCTAGTAGTCATCATAGTTCTTACCCCACAGAAGGTTCTCTTTCCCAGAAGCCCAACTCAGCTGTACTGTTCAACCCTCTGTTCCTTCATTTGGCAATTGTGACGTAGAGTTGGGATCAGAGAGCAGAGTTGCAATTGGAAGATGTTGCAGGGACTAGTTCTTCTTCCCTTTACTTCTTAACCAGAGCCCAGGTCCAAGCAGGTAATTCAGTTTCCTCATTCCTGACATCTCCATCTCCTCCTTGTCTAAAGAAAAACCCTTACTCTTCCAAAGGATAATTCACTTTTGATTTATGCACATCTTGCAAGTAATTTGCAATTTGCTGGGGAACTTTATTGGCATTGGCGGCAATATCTAATTTAAAAGCAAATGGGAGGCCAATGCAGTGACTGGATATGACTGTGTTATACCAGTAAATGTGTATGTTTTGCCACTTCCCAAAACAGGGCATTGTTGTCTCTGATGAAACAAGAATGGACAAGTTATGCAATGTACATTTTAGCAGAATTATTCCTCATTGAACATTAGCAGTAGTTTACCCAAAAAAGATAGGTATTGTGTAGGCCTATAGGCACACACCATCTCTCACAAAGGTTTCAATTTGTAGTTACCAGACCATCCATTGAAGAAGCTTGTTCCCAAGTCTTTTTTTTTCCTTCTTGATGGGGTTTTAGTTAGTTTTGCAGAATAGCAAAGACTTTAGTTTCTGCAGCCACAAATATTCTTTAGACTTATAAATCTCTTTGCCCGATAGATTCCAGCTGCTTCCATGAGGGCTAAGTTATGGCTATCCAGGAACTTTGCTTTGAGCATGGAGGCAATTTTGTTTCTGAGCACTGGGATTCATAGAGCCCCAATTTCACAACCCCCCCAGTGAGGCACCACCTTGCTGTGGTTGGGGGGCTTGTGTGCTCTGAAGAAGATGAGAGCTCTGCCAGAGG
>JANHZU010009393.1:219290-236687 GCA_032468055.1 Acrochordus granulatus | reverse complement strand
GCCATACATTACGACTGGGAAAACCATAGCCTTGACTATGCGGACCTTTGTCGGCAAGGGGATGTCTCTGCTTCTTATCTATATCAGAGATCTATACAAATCATGTAGATTTGCAAGAAAAGTGGACAGTTCCTCAGATAATCTAGTATTGAGCAATTTGGGGCTTTATATACCAACAATAGTAACTTGGCATTGGTTCACAGCAATTATCAGCCAGGGCAAATTTTTTGGCACAGGTATTGTATGTAGGTGTTCAAGGGGATTCTGCCATGGAACTCAGCAGCAGCTTTCTGCACAAGTTGGAGTCCCCACACTGTTCTCAAGGGGAATCCCACAAAAATCCTTTCAGTATTATGGACGTATGGGCTACCACAGCAAGGTTAATAGTATGGCAGAAGCTGTAGTTATTAGACCAGCCAAAGGTGTTAAGAAGCGCTTTCCACGCAGAGGTTGGAAATAAATGATTTTATCATATATAATAAGTGATTTATAATTTATAAATTTATAAGTGATAAAGATGAATCTCTGTTTTTGCAGAGAGAGCACTTGCATTCCAGATAACATGTGCCCCTTAATTCCAGAAGCAAAAGTCAACTGCCCTTCTCACAAGTGGTCAATGGAGCAGTCCTGATCTCAGATGTGTAAGACAAGAAGAAATGTTTGGGGAGTGGTGAGGATAAAGTGGTTTGGCATCATTGCATCACCAGCTTCTGTTATCTATAGACCTCTGCTGGGACATGCCACAGGTGATTTATGGGGCCTGGTGGCCTGGCCCAGCCCATTGTTGAAAACACATTCAGAATGTGGCCTTGCAGTGTGAGAAAAGAATTCCCATTGTCACTGCCACTCCTGAGAGGCCCCATTATCCCTATTTGTCACAGAATTTACAGTTGTCCCTTATAAAGTTGTTGTGTTTTTTATTTTTATTTTTAATATAGTTATCTTGTTTTTTAAATAGGATGTTTTGAAAGGCCAGCCCTTCCTCTTTGGGCCCCGCAATCCAGCAGCTATATTCCAGCCAATCTTACTACTAATAGCTTGGGGTGTCAAATGTCAACTGGTGGAGAGGAAATTCTGTTGACTGGGGAAGGAAAGGACTTGGTTGCCTTCTATTATTGCCTCTGAAAAATAAGCTGATTGACCTGTCTACCTGCCAACTCCTACTGTTTGGGTAACCTATCAGACTCCTGATAGCCATCCATCATTGCATTGAGTCTTATTCCTTTTCTGTAATGATTTGGCAGCAAACCCATAGCAAACCTATTCCTATTTATTTATATCAAGCAGTTCTCATTTTTTAGAAAAGAAAATATTTCCCAAAAAATTGAAAAAGAATTGAAACACCTTCTAAAACAACAATAAATCCAACCACCATTAATAACATTAAGATCCTCGGAAAGACAGCTCCTGAATCAGCACAGAGCAACGGTGTCACTGAAGTAAAAGAGCTATATATTTATCAGTAGCTATATAGACAGCATGTGACAGCCTCTTATAAATAATTTGACATGGCTAAAGGAAGCGTTGTGGTTATTAGTGTAACAGACAGTTAATACCACATCCATTCATGTTGCTCCATTACAATATAAGGCAGTCCAAGTTTCTTCTTACATAAACTCCAGAAATCATTGCCTGCCCAATTCATCTTGGTAATATCCATCTCCAAATGGCTTTCTTTCTAAATATGGGCATTCTGGCAGAACTGAAATATTGGTAATCTTCCCAAAAGAGTCAGTCACAAGGAAGTTTTTGACCAGCAAACTACAGAACAATGATCAGAGTTTGTTTTTGGGAAGATTCTTGTTCCATTTAAGTCTATCTTGTCACATAAAGCAATGTTTATTTTCAGCATCTATATAAAAATAAAATATTAGAGGATATAGCAGCTGCATCTCCCAGGAATCATAGAACATTAAGCATATTATTCTTGTAATGAATGGCTACTGAAAATTAACATTTTACAGGTAGACCTCAACTTATGACCATTTGTTTAATGACCATTCAAAGTTATGACAGTGCTGAAAAATGATTTAAACCAATCCTTGCACCTAAAGTCATTGCAGTGTCCCCATTGTCACATAATCAAAATTGGACATTTGCATCACTCAAAAACAGCAGTTTTGGTCTCAACTGTGGTAATAATAAATTGAGGACTACTTGTAATGCACATTCTCTAAAAGCTTTAAAAAATTCAAAACTTCATTAACAAAACATTATAAAAACATTGTCAAAATTTTGCTGTTAATTTTTGGTAATCTCAGAGGGCATAGATTGAGGGGTGAAGGTGGTATGAGTCCTGTGAATGCCATACTCTTGCACTATAGGTTGATAAACCCTACCTGAGCCCTAGTACCTGTGTGCTACATGTTTTGAGCTTGAGGCTACTTCTACACTTATTGTACCTCCCTACCAAACCTGCTGTCAGCCCACCAGCAGGAATCTCTTCCAGGTAGAAGTATGCAGGATGCAATAGATTTTAAATGTTGCAGACAAGTGACATGCTCACATTCATGTATGTTCTGAAACATCATTTGCAGAATGCTGCACAGTCCTACCATTAATGTAGCTTACTATTACAGACACATCATTGCATGCGACACCAGTACAACCCTAGCATTAGAGGAAGACTAGAATAAAGCATCAGGGGCTCTTTAAAAAAAAGTAGTAAAGCAGTATTTTTCAAACTTGGCAATTTTAAGGACTTCAACGTCCAGAATCCTCAGCCACCATGGGTTGAAATCCATGTATCTTAAAGTTCCCAAATTTGAGAAACATTGAGCTACAAATTCCCTGGACTCTCTTCTCTTTAGCTTCCAGGTTTGCATGGCTTGGGTGATTGCAATCTGGAGCCTCTGATTTGAGAAGAAAAAAACCTCTGACTCTCAGTTCCAAGATCCTTTTCTTCTCTCAGTCTACCCAGAATCCCCACTTTGGAAATTTAAAGGCTTTTTGGATCGCAAACTAGACATTTACTTTATGTACACACTTAAATCGTATCAATGAATTCATATAGCCTCCTGGATCAGTTACATGAATTAAAGAGTGTAAAGTTTCTGCTCCTCTTCATAACATCTACTTTGAAACTACTGCTGAAAATTATAGCATGTGTTACGATGCCCCATGATGTTTTTACAACATATTTGTGATGTGCTGAATAACATCAATTCTGTGTGGACACTCCATATTTTTCCTTGTCATTTGAATCAGTATCTGAACTTAGTTATGGACTAGATGAAGTCAATAAACTGAATCTAAATCCTAATAAAAGAGGCAGTATGGATAGGCATTGGGAAGAAGAATTATATTTAGTATGGAACTATGTTCTCTTTCAAAGATTAGGATGAAAATTTGATCCAGTTTTGTGATAAAAGGAACAAATAACCATTGTAGTACAACAACCTTCCTATGTCCAACCTTTGGGTATGGCAAGAAAGATCTTTCATGTGCAGATATAACATGTATTTTGATAAATTTCAGTCTGACCACTGAATTATATTATGCATAAGTCTTCCCTTGAAGTTAAGTGGTTCCAAATGTGGTGGCCAGGATTTAGGCTTTAACAGGAGTATGTCTTGTCAGCTTAGAGAGATCTATCCTGTTTTGCTTCAAAATCCAGCTCAAACTACTGTTTTTGACCTTTAAAGTGCTCTATAGATGAGAATCCAAGGCCTGCTTTCTCTCATACGAATCTGCCTAGTCAATGAAGTATTTCTATCAAGACTTGTGTCAGAATGGATGCACCATCACAGATTAAGAGTCTCTTCTCTGACAAGACAGGCTTCCCATGAGAGCAGATGATATCCATGCCTCAAGCAGCAGAATGAGAGGAGTGATGGATTATATAAAAAGGTAAAGGTTTCCCCTGCCAGTTGTGACCAACTCTAGGGGGTGGTGCTCATCTCCGATTCACAGCCAAGGGAGTCAACATTGTCCAAAGATGCTTCCCTGGTCATGTGGCCAGCATGACAATATGCCAGGGTGCATGGAATGCTGCTACTTTTCCCACTGAAGGTGGTACCTATTTATCGACTTGCATTTTTACACACTTTCAAACTGAAGGTGGGGCAAGTAATAGGAGCTCACCTTGTTATGAGGCAGCACTTGGGTCTCAAACTGCCAAACTGCTGATCTTCCGGCTGACAAACCCAGAGTCTTAACTGCTCAGCCATGCAACATCACAATGGTGAATTGTACAGAACATTAGAAGAGGGCCTTGGAGAGCCTGATCAACTGTTTCTCAATGGTGATAAATATCCTAGGAAGAAAGCCAGTCTCAAGTGATCCGCAAGTTCAAAAGCCTTGCTTTGAGAACCCCTTCCTAAAAGTTCACACAACACACAATACATCAGACAAACATCTTATACATGAAGCTGCCTTAGATGGAGTCAAATCTCTGATGAATTTTGTCACTACCACGTGTCTTTGTCTCCAGGGCCTGGAGAAGCTGCCGCATCTGACCTAGGACCTGTATAGCATGTATTTTGCTACTGAATCTGGGCCTTTCTCAAAGCAACTTGTGCTTTAATAATTATGATTCACAGAGCTGAAATTTGGCTTACAAAAAGTTCTGCTTCTATCTGTTCTTCTTTTCTTGGATCTCCTCCCTGTCTAGCAATTAATATTCTGTGTCTTGTTTGATACTGCAATATTTTTACGCTCAGACAAACGTAGAAAAGTCCCTCACCTTGCATGGTAAATAAGCAAGAAAATGCACAAATGCAAGGTGATCATAATGATCACTTGCTGAAGAAGCATCATTTATTAAAATGGCTAACATCTGGCAAAAGAAGAGAACCATCAATTTGTATGAAAGAAATACCAATGGATGGTAATGTGTTTGCTCTATGACTTCTTGCAGAACGGGATAGGGGAACTCTTTGTATTATTTTTTCCTCTGGCAGATCCAGATCCAACACCAGGAAAAAAAATAACGTGATGATTATCTCATAATACACTTCACTGAATTGGGGAGGGAGAGAACTAAGTTATGGGACACCATAAAGGAATCAAGTGATCAAGTCAGCTTGCTGCCAAGGGGTTAAATTTGCTCCCAAATTGGTTCAGTCTTTTTTAAAGTTAAATTAACCCTGATTAGATGGGTAGGATCAAGATAGCTAGAACTACACAGATCCCAGGAAGGTATCTTTCATTCTTGTCTGAGAGTAAGTACAGAATTTTGGAAATGTCAAGAGAAAATTCCAACTCTCCTTTATAGGAGAAGATTAAAGTGGACTTTGAATGATTTGAAACTCTTTTCCCCAGGTTTCTCAACACCTGGGCTGACTTGTTATTGAGAAAATAAACTGCCAATGGATTTACCTCCAGGTTTTGCTTGTTAATGTCCAGTCTCCCCGCAATCTCTCACAGCACCTTCACTAAATCAGCTTTCCTGGACCTTTAAGAGAAGTTGTTGCTCTATGATTCAAGTCAGTTGCTGTAAGGAGCTAAAGGCAAGACCTACATTTCTACCCCCACTTGCTCCAGAGAACTTTTTTGAAATAAGATCTGTGATATGTGGCACTTTTTCCTACTCTCTGATTGAATGGTCAAATACACAGAACAGCACATGGATTCTCTATTTCCTGCTGCTTGAGCACCTTACATTTTTCATTCATTTCTGACACATGGTTGCAGATTTAATTATTTATATTTTAGTTTAGATCTAGGTTACAATCAGTGCAATTGAGACACCATCAACAGGTGAAAAGGGGCGAGTTGTTAGGATCACTGGAAAATGAATAATATCCCCAAATGAGAAGTTATTCTGGGTACAGAAAATATTTTCCCCATCTGGAAATTGTATAGTTTTTGTTCACATGATGCTTTGTGGCATTGAGAAAGTTTTTAAGAGAAAACCCCTTTCCAAAATCTATGTAGGCTTAACAAGAAGACAAATTTCTCAGTCAATCAGGTTTCACCAAAGCAAGCCCAGTGAGGATCTGTGTGAGCATCTCTTATGGATGCCAAAGTCCTTGACAAGCTGAATTATAGTTTGAGGAAAACAATAGCCACAGAGTCTTTGTTAGAGATTCATCCTTCCACTGAAGATTTCCTTGAATCTTTCAGAGAATCAATTCAGGAAATGACTGGGGAGATAAGCAGGCCATATGAGTGAAGTCAGGGGTAATTTTGAACAGGCAGTAGAGTGATGCTGATTAATCAAGGTCAGGGAAGAAATGCCATAGATAGCTTACATTATGTCCTGTGGGTGGGATCAGGGAGAGTTGGAAGGGCTAACCTGCTCCCAGGGGCTCTTCCACCATCTCTCTCTTCAGAGTTGCCATGTGCTGTGGCAGACTCCTCTGGCAGAAGAACTCATTGACCCAAATGAGGCCATGTGGTGGTCTCCCTGTCATACTTACTGTTCGAAATTCCTTCTGCAAAAGTAATAAAGTAGTATCCCCACTTTACATGCAGATGTAAAGTAGGGATACTAGTAAAGGGGCACAAGCAGTCCAAAGAGTTCCTGGATTTAGGACATACTTCTAGAGCTACCTGAAAAGGAAAATCAGGCTAACTTCATTTGTGGCACCTCCCAAGCAGGCAAGCACATTTTTATCCAGATAGACTTTGTCTGGCTGAGCAACTTTATTGATAAAAGGGAGGCATTTGCCTAGTGGTGTAAACTCTTGATTCCAAATGATGTTTTTCTGTATGTTATTTTATTATAGTTTATTGCTGGTCACCATGTCATCATTTCAGGTGGAAAAGTAGGATATAAATGGCATCAGTAATAAATCAGAACAGGCTGAGGGGAGGTTCCCTGAGACCAAATAGAGGCTTTGTTATTCATTTAAACTTTAATTACATGTGTAAGATATTTTCTTGATCCCTCCAATACCTTCATGCCAGATTATCTCTCAAAAGTCAAGAGGACATCCCTTAATAAGAGAAAGTTTGCTCTGCCCCAGTATACCATACAAAATTAATGTACTGCTTACAACTATTAATTCTGATCCTTTTGTTCCTGAGTTTAAATGTAAAAGGTGAATCACTCTCTTGGAAATCAGTTTCAGGTTCTTCTGTTGAAAGAAAAACTTCGCTTTTATTCACTCTGCAACTTCTCTCTTTCTCTGCTTGGCTACTAGTCTTCAACTTTCTCTTTGCTAATGATCCACATATCATTCTCTTATAATTAAATAAAAGTATCATTTTATTTAAAATGTGGGTGTGTCTGTGTTTTTAGAATATAGACTTGGGTAAATTGCCAACAAGCTTTTTGAAGCCTTGGCTGGAACCCAGTGAAGAAGAAAGGAATCACAAGTGGCTGCAAAAGGAGGTCCAGTAGTTTGTCACAAAATGGTTAACTGCTAAAAGATTTAGTGATTAAGCATTCAGTTTAGAGTTCTTTCTACTCCAGTTTTCTTTGCCACAATGACATTCCTGTGACTGCAAAGCTAGGATATGGGCAGAATATTTGGCCTCGGCAAGCCTTCACTTGGTAAAGAAATTATCAGCCACTGACTCTTTGTGACTGGAGCTATGAATTACTTGAATGTATGAAATGTCTTTTGCCACAGGAAAGTATAAAAATCAGTTCAGCAAATAAATGCCCGCAGGAGGCTCTTTGTTGAAACCCCGGTCTCTACTTTAGTTCCACCTGTATACTGTATGTGCAAAAAAAAAACAGAATGCCACTGAGCTTCTTGTAAAATTTGTACCCCTAAGAATTCATTATTGTTCAGAGATATTTATTTCATTTATTAAATAGATTTACATGGCCACCCAACTCACACACCGTGACTCTTTGAAATATGAAATGTATTAACAATACTTTTTCTGGTTGTTCTGAAGACAACTCCTGAATATCTGCTAATTTTGCAAGGGTTCTCAATTGTTTCCATTTTTAGGAGCTAGCAATCTAACGTGGCTTGCTGGGGAATTCTGGGAGTTGAAGTCCACAGATCTTAAAGTTGCTAATTTCAAGAAACAGTGCTATAACTTTTGAGATAGAAGGCTGCTGAAGAAGAACGGTAGAAATGAGTTGGAGTGGATGGTCTGTGTGCCCAAGATGAATTTGGAGCAGGAAATCTCTAATTTGCTTTTCATTTATTTCATAAATCCTGAATTTTTCCTGTTGCTTGATTTTTGTCAATTTTTATACTAAAAAATCCTGGGACATAGCAGTTTTAAGGAAGTGTGTTTTGAAAGGTATAGTGGGAAAAGAAACAATACATATTCACAAATGCATGAAAGGGTGCCCATACAGCATTTTGAAGAAGTAAAGAAGAAAGTACAGTAGAGAATCTGTAGGGAAGCATTAGCTTCTTTCCTTCGTTCCTTCCTTCCTTCCTTCCTTCCTTCCTTCCTTCCCTGCTCAGATCACCCTGAATTCCTTCAATGCAAGATGCAGCTCAATCAATTTGTACTCACATCACATTGCTTCTCAAGTATCTTTAACATTCCCTTTTCTTTTAAAAAACTGAATTTATTCATAATGTATAGCTAGTTTCAACTGGAATATGTTTATTCTAAAAGCATTTCTCAGGGGAGCTCACTTTCTTATAAAAATCATACTTTAAACAGAAGCTTATTCCATCAGGAGCCAGTTCAACTCAGTCACAGCAACTAGAGAATTTTTCCAAATTATTCTTAGCTCTGTCATCAGAGGCAGATCCTTTGGAAGTGCTGAAAGTTAGAAGTAGCAGAAGAAGTAGTAATACTGTTGCTATAAATCTAAATTATTATTAGATCCTGATTCTTTATAAAATATCCAAGAGCAACTGTGGTAACACCATGCAATCTATCATTAATGCATTACCATCATCAGCAACAACAATGAAAGTCCCTTATGAAAAATCTCAAACTTTTTAAAAAGAGTTTCCCCCAGTCAAGGGCTTCTTCAGATGTGCAGGATGACTCCTATCACTCCAGTTGACAAGCTGTAATCACAATATATCCCAAAGAGAGCAGGTTAGGAGTGGCCTTAAATTGGCACTTTAAAGCAGAAGCTGTGCCACTGAGTCAGGACTGTCCCTTTTCATTTGGGACTTTGACTTTAGGTTGCATGAATGTCATTGTAATTTGAGTCAGATCAAGACTCAAGTTGAGAGCCTGAGTTATCTGCATAAAGCCACATCCTTCACTGGGTTAAGCAGATAGCACAAAAGATTTACAAGAATAGAGCAGTTACTAGGTTCACATAACATGCTAAATCTTAAATCTGGATAAACAAGAGTAATGTGCTACGCTCAAGAAACCATAAGATGGTTTAAAGGCCTGGTTCATATTGCATACAAAGACAATAGCTGGTTTCCCACAAAATGCTGAACCACAAACTCCCAGCCTGTCTTTAGCAATCTCACTTTAATCTACCATTAACCTCTCCACAATGTTTGCTATTTGGAGAAGGAATGTTGGTCTAAGTAACTCAACAGTACCATTTTATCTTCTCCCATGCAGGCCTTCATCTCTACCTTATCACGTGTAATCAGATTTGTACCTAAGACTCACTTCCTCTTCTTACTGATCCACTTGCAGGAAAGAGTTCTTCTGTATCCTATTTCTATTGGGTGAGTAGGTAGAACAGGACCTTTCCAGCAATGCCCCTGAGATGGTGAAATTTTCTGATTCAGAATAGTAGTTTAGCATCTTTCCTATTTTCAGATGCTAAGTAATTCCTGTTATTGCAGAGTATTTTTGGCTTGGCTAGTAACTCTGTTTAGCTAGCCAGCTAAGCTGGGTTCCTGTTTTTATTAGTTTTTCTTGACTCAGTCTTTATCTTTAATGAAGCTAAAAAGTGGGGCGAAGGAAGAGAAAATTTCTCATTAATTGCTAGCTTTCTTGATAGCCCACAATTGATTTTTTAAAGTGGCTCAAATATTTTAAATAAAGACTGCCACCATTTTCCACCACTACCCCAAAATAATTTCACATAACTCCAGTGGTACTCAGTATTCTCACAAGTCTTGCAAAAGTACCTAGATGCATTTTGTTTCATGGACAGCCATTCAGCTAGTAGTAGCTTTGAAATCTGCCTTGGAAGTTTATAGAACAATTAACTAGTTAAAATGGAGGGAGTTTGTTTGGTTCAGCATAAAGCATGGCCCAAGCCAACATATTAAGTTCTAATATGGTTTGTTTGTTTCTTTGTTTGTTTGTTTGAGCACAGTACACAAGATACAGTAACACTGTAATTACTTTTGTTAACACATGCTTTGGGCAAACTATGTTGTGTGCATTCAACCATTATGCTTTTTCTGCTCATATTTCTTCCTTACCTCAATGAGAGTTAATTAGCAAGGTGACAGTAACAAGAACAAGGCAGTGCACAGATATCTGGACATGAAGGAAGGGAGGAAAAGGCAATAGTGTCACATGCATCATGATTTATCATGCAAATTACATAATTTGCATAAGTTTGTATTGCAACAAAGTTTAAAAAACAGGCATCTGGACTGGATTTTTCTCAGATGCCTGTTTTTTAAACTTTGTTGCGATGCAATTACCCTGGACGAGTGAGAGTCTTCACAGACATAAGTTTGTATTGTTGTTATGATGCATGTGACATCATTATCACTTGTATCAATGCCTATGCTATCTCAACCATGAGTTCCACAAAGTTATTTGGCATTGGTATATATATATATATACACATATAGTGCTAAACAAAAAGATGTTTTGTTTCTTTCAAGGTCAACAATACTAAACTTAATTACTGTAGTTAGTAAAGCATACCAATCTTTATTTATTTTTATGTTATTTATTTATTTTATGTGCCGCCAAATTCAAAATTACTCTTGGTGGCTTACAATAAAACAAATAATAAAAACAAAAAACAGTTAAAAACCTTTAAAACTCATCTTTGCTTGCACTACACATGAACCCAGCCATACTGAATTTGTTGACAAATTCAGTTTTATCAAATTCAAGCATGTGCCTACAAAGGGGAAACTATTCCCTATGTTTTTAGCAGAAGGCATATTTGCAAGTTCAAAGCATATGGAATTCCAGCAAAAGCTAAGGACATATGCTGAAAGGGCAGGAAGAACTTGGGGCTCAGTTAGATATCAACTTTTTCATCTTTGAAGAGAGACTGCTTTACTAAATAAGCCTTAAAAATGCTTTGGACACTTCAATCAGTAGGCATAAGCATCTAATATAAGCCCCAATGATATCATGACACATGTGATATCATTCCCCAAGTCCCAAGGAAAAATATAGCAGTACAATGACCATCCATTGGTAAAGATCAGATTCCAGGGATCTATTTGGCTAAATCTGAGAGTTATAGACTAGCTAATTCATTTTGGAGTGCAATTTCAGAGGCTTTGTTATTACCTTCTAACCTTTCCTAATCTGGTATCTCCTAAATTCAGAGTTACCTTTGCCGACATTAATCCAATTATTATTTTTCTTTCTGAAAATAAGTGCAAGCCTTCTTCTGATTGCCTCAGGGTGGCAGAATGATGCTCACCTACATGGTCTGCAACTGCTCTACTTTTTCAGAAAAGATGCAAAATCAATCTTTTTTTAGAAAGTTGCTCAAAGGGTATTTCAGCTTTTGGTTACTGGTGACAATCGTTGAATTTATCAATTAGTAGTGTTTATTTTATATGGTTGTTTCTTTGTCTTAGGGCTACCTTATTCTTTTGAGTGAAGGATAGGCTTTACTTATATTAAGTAGGATAAGAGATTGTCTTCTTAAAGAGTTTTGCAAACATGAAGAGAAAGACAGTATATGAAGACTGGCATTTTGAAAAGAAATGATCCAAAGCAAAGGGAATGTTCTAAAAATAAGGCACAATGATTGAGAGCAGGAAGAGCTGTCTTAGAAGGACATGGTGCAGAGAAATACTTCAATAGTCAGAGATTCAAAAAATAATTTGGTCTCATTGACAGCCTTTTCAAGGCTGTCTGGTCTCTATAAGGTTTGTCCAGAATTCCAATCTGTTATGTAGCAGAAAGATAAATCAGGAATTAATCTGATTGCAAGCAAGAATTAGGAGCTTAAACTGATCTCTTCCTCTGCATGTCACACTGTAGCCAGTTGAATTTGTTTGTCCTTAAAATGCTGTATTTGCAGCAGGCTTAATATGTTATAAAATGTATAACATTCAGTTTTAAACGCATCAAAGAAAAGCCTTTCACCCTGTTAAGAACAGAAATGTTTGAACAAAAATAAAGAGAACATAGTGTTCACTCAACTGATGACATGAGAATATGTTTACTTAACAGTAAATTCTACTGAATTCAACATCACTCACTTTAAAGTAAATATGAATACAGTTGTTTAGATGCAACAATAACATTTACTGTGAAATTGCACTGTCTTGCGAATAGAGTGGGAAACTGAAATTTTGTGCTATAATTTGAAAATTCATCTGTTACAGTCAGTACTGTCCCTTATCCATTTTCTCACAACTAGTCTGTTTTACTTATGAACTGTAACACAATCTAATCTTTTTTATTCTTTTTCTAACTTCTCATGCCAAACTGAGACTGCTTGGATTCCTACGTAAGATATGTTAGGAGCAAATAAAGAAAAACTTTGCCAGTATCCAAATATAGCATAATTTTGTACTAAAGTGACTGTGTTTTCTAAGTTCTCCATCAATGGGCACTGGGCAAGCTCCTTACTCCTCTCAATTCTCACCTATAAAATAGAAATAACCTTGCTATAACTAGCCCTTTAACTGCACCAAAAATAATTTCCTGCCTGATGAGATAGGTGAGGTCTATGAGTGAAATCTTGAGCATGTTTAATTAGAGTAAGTCCCATTCCACACACTGAATCTTGCACTCTTTTAAAGAGCTCAAGGATTGCTGGTCTTAACGTAAGACATTCTTCTAAAACCTAAGAATATTTGGGCTTGCTGTGCAGCAGAGTACAAACAAGATTCCTGATTCTCTTCTCATCAAGGGAATCCCTTTCCATTCCCATCATGATGATAGTCAAAAGATTGGGAATATATGCATTGCAGACAGAGTCAGAAGACACTCCTGTTTTATTTATATGTTCAAACATTGTTCAAAAGGAAAGATGGGTTTCCTCCAGAAATCACCCATATGTTATTCAATGACTTTTAGGATAGCAGAGAACCAGGAAGCAATTTCTTCTTCTTCTTTTTTAAAAAAAGGGAAGTGAGAAAGAATATTTGGACATCAAATAATTCCAAGAGACCTGTGTGAAAGGGAAAGAGAGGAATAGTGGGTTGGTTGGTAGGGAAGGGAGGGGAAGGAGAAAATTTGATGGGCAGATAGACAATACAACTGTTTTAAAACTCTTTAGGGCTGTATTCCTTGACCCACGTAGGAAGAAACCCTATTTGATAAAGTGGGATTTCCTTCAAGAAAGTCTGTTTATTCAAACAGGCAAAGAATGTTTTAATTTCCCAAGCAAATATTCTAGAAGATATATTTCAAAAGCTCACTTCTGTGCATGTTTATTCAGCAAAGTTATACTGGACCTAGTTTGGGTTGTGGCTGAAATGCAGTTGTTCTTCTCATCTCTTTATGGTGGAGCAGAGACCCTTGTTTGGAACCCTCTAGATAATTCCCCTCACAAATGGTCTTTTCTTCCCCCCCCCGAAAAGAATTGGCAGCTGTTACAACAGATTATACAGAGAGCACTATTGGGAACCTGTAACACGCCTACAGATATGGCGCACACACTCTCGGGCTAAACATATTCCGGGTGGGGGAAAGAAGAGAGAAAAGCTCCGCTTTCAGTGGAAAACCTTTTGTCTCCATTGTTCCTCCTGCTTAAGCATGCATTGCAGGCTTCACACACGCGCACACTCTTCCACAGCAGGCTGGGGAGCCTCGGGAAGAAAAAAGAGCCCCTGGGCCATTCGTGGGCAACGGCTTTACAAGAGCGAGAATCCCAGGTGCCTAAGAACCGCCGAGGAACGGGACCCTTTTCGGAGTGCTCCTCCCGAGCGAAAAGCGCAAAAGCGACAGAGGAAACCCAGGGGCGGGAGTGCGGGCTAGAGAGGGGAAGAAGGTACTGTAGAGCCAAGCGCTTAAGAGCTACCTAGAGAAAACTATTCTCAGGCTGCGTGCTGTAAAACTAAGACGCCCATCACATCCCGGCAGCAAAGGAGCGGCTGAGCTGGGTTGATGGGACAGTAGTAAGCCAGCCTGGAGAAAGCTAGAAGGAAGCAGGATATAACCTTTCTGCCGCCCCGCAAAGTAATGACCTATCTGAGAATAAGGGCGTCCAGTCCCTATTCTTGGATCATCTCCTTCTCCAGAATAAAGTTGCCGAACTCTTCTCCTCGGCCGGTCTGCTCCAGCCTGGTCGTGCGAACGAGGAGGGACTCCTAAGGCAGCCGAAAAGTCCGGCACCAGAAACCGCAGAAGATAAACTATAAACGGGAAAGCGGATAGTGTGGGTGCGTGGTGGACTGGGGAGAGGGGGCGGAATCCAAGACGGGGATTACTCTGGCCGGACGGAAAGCGCCTAGAGGCCGCAGCGAAAGGCGCTGCCGGAGCCCAGCCGTCCCCCGCCTTACCTATGGTGGTGATGACGGTGATGGCGAAGTAGAAGGAGCCGGCGAACTTCCACTGGACGCCGGCCTTGTGGGGCTTCAGCTTCAGCACCACCCCCTCGAGCTCGCAATAGTTGTCCTCAGAGAGGTTGTACTTGCTCTTGAGCTCCAGCTGCTTTTGCTCCAGCTTAGTCCGGTCGGCCGTCTCGGCCTCGGACTCCAGGGCGTCGAAGACGGCGGCGCCCACCAGCAGGTAGGTGAACGTGCAGATGATCAGGGCCAGAGTCCGGACGTTTTGCCGCTTCATGGTCCCGCAGAGCTGGGAGAGAGGCGGGCGGCGGCGGCGGGCTGCTGGGGAGCCCCGCGGGAGGCGGGAGCGGACGCGGCGGCTACCTCTGCGGCTGACGGAGAGGCGGCGGTTGCCTGGCTCATGGCTGCTGCTGCTGCTCTGCTCCCGCGGCCGCGCTGAGGCTCCCGCGGCGGCCGCGCTGGGCAAGGCGGCGCGTTCCGCAGGCAGCGCCGCCGCTCGGCTCCAAGGGGGGCGGGAGCGGGGGTGGGCCGGGAGCTGTCCTTTCAGCACCACCTCCGTCGCAGCCCCGCGCCGCCGCCGCCCCTTAAAAGGACCGCGGGGCTGGCCGGGGAGCAGGGCAGCGCTCCCGCAGGTTCGCCTTTCAGCTTCCAGGATTCGCCGGGGCCTTCCTTGAGCCGTCTTTCTCCCTTCTCAGCTATCCCAGTATCCACCAGTGGCGCCATCTAAATGGGTCCTGGCCAAGACACCTTCTAAGTCCTTTTGGCTCTTCATCTCCTACCCTGCCACCGCTGCCTTTTCCTTTTTCTTCCCGTCTGCCCACAGTTGCAAGCAACTTCTACTGCCACTTGCCTGCCCTCACCCCCACCCCGTCTCACCTATCTTGTATATCAGCTCCTGTAGTGTGATTGCCCTCCCTAATCAACATCTAATTCCCATTTATACACCTCCTGATAAGGTGTTCACACTAACCTACCCTACTAAAAATTATAAAATTGTTCTTGATTGATCAAAGACATGGCAAAAACCAATGGCTATGAGCCCATCTGGTAATAACTATATCATATGGAAGAATGCAACTTGAGACATAAGAAGATTCTAGCACCCAAAGTCATTTTGGAATAAGTGTCCACAAAATCCAATATATGAACTGAACTGAAATGCCAAATACCATCTATTAATTAATGAAATTGAAAACAAATATTCTGTTTCTGTAAAACTAAGAAAGAGATAAAGTTCTAAATTAAAATGATCTGATTTTGTGAAATGGCATTAATACATGCAGGAAAATGAAGAGATAGATTTAATTATGAATAAAGAACTAAACTGTATGTAAGAAAACAAATTACTATCATCTAAGTTCTTCAAAGTGTGTATTAAAGTAGGAATCCATAGATTGGTTACAGTTACATGTTACATATTAGACTCCAGTGAATGGTAATACTGGAAGAATGAGAGATGGGAATAAAACTGCAACTTTCTAAATGGATGGAATCAAGGGTACTCTGATGGTCACATGGATGGATGAGTGGAAACAGCACAAGAACATACAGAAAATACAGAAAAAATTGAGCCATACAAACATTGGGCCACAAAAATGTATAAAAATGGTAATTGATAGATGTACAAATTAAATACATAATTTAAATATAAATCTAATATGTACACATGGCAAAGGAATGAATATAAATCTAAAAATGTGTGATTTTTTATGAGGAAAGGTTGAGGAAATGATGAAAGATTATGAATGTGGGCCAGACCATATTTTGACAGTGTCAAGAGTGGTCATGGGAAAACAGGGCGAGCAAAATAAGGATGAAAGAAGTATGCCAGCAAAAAAAAGGAAGCATGAGTCATATATGAAAAAGTATTAGATGATAAATTAATCTTCCAACAGAGTGAATGAAAAATAGAAAATATGTAGAAAAATATGTAGAAAATACTTGGAACTGAATGAAAATAATTCTGTTACTGAATGCCACAAGAATGGTTGAAATATGAGAAATACGAAGAATATTTTGTGAAATAATAAAGTGAAAGTAGATGTGGTCAAAGGAAAAAATCCATAAAACAGCATGACTGCAGCAAAAAAAAATGAGGAAGAGAGAAACTTATTAAAATGTGTAGGGAAGGAAAAATCCATTTGCAAGAAAAAGTAGCAAGAAATGGTTAAGATTAAAGAGCCCAGGAAAATACATAGTGATTTTGATGAAAAGAAGATTTATTTGGAAGTGGCTGAAACAAAGAGCCTCCAGCAAAGCAAATGGAATTAAAATAAAAGTAATTAAATTATTTGGGAAGAAATTGAAGCAAGGAAATGATGGAAGGAATATTTTAGACATTTATATGAGGAATACAGTTATATGTTGATGAATGGAAATGAAATGAATGCTGTAAATGTTAATGTCCAAGGTAAATTGATGAAAAATAAGTACTTTATGCTGTGAAAATATTGAAAATATTGTTGCAACTGTAGATGGTGTAACTGGAGAAAAATTACAATAAAGATGTGGTTTACTTACCAAAAGTATGTGCACTGAAAATGTGTTAAAATAAGAGACTGAATATGAGATGGAGAAATATGAATTGAATAAAACACTAAGTGAGCAGTATGAAAGGTATGTTTATTAAATTATATTTTTTATTCTATTTGGTGCTGCCTGAAAACTTTTTATTAAAATAAAATAAAGTTATATTGAGATGGTTTGGACATACAGACAGAATGGATGAAAACTGAATTACAAACAAATAAAGATGAATAAATGGGTTGAAAGGAAAGAGAAACAGAAAATAATACTGGATACAGTTAATGAGATAACTAAAGACCTGAAAAACCAGATAAGGGACAGATCATCATGCGGAAAACCTATAAATGTGGTTGCTAAAAGTCAACAATGACTTGATGGCTCATAATCAATTAATCAATTATACCAGATA
>JANHZU010009393.1:151205-161503 GCA_032468055.1 Acrochordus granulatus | reverse complement strand
CTCTCTTTCTTTCTGCAGACTGTACCTAGAAATGTAGAGCCTAGTTCTAGTAATTTAGAAAAAAGACAGATTTATAACATCTTATGGGGAGTACGCACTTTTCAGTGTCACACAGTACTTACAGATGTACGAAGGACAGACTCAGTGATTTCTCTGTAGAACTGTATCAGCCTCAAATGCATTGGGTCTGCCCTTCGTACATCTAGAGCCGTCTGGTTCAATGCATCAACCGCGCAGGACAGATACAGACTCTAACGAGCAGTCAGGGTTGCAAAAAGAATAACTGCAGTTAGCCTACCCTCCATGGAGGACCTGTATGCTGAGAGGGTCAAGAGAAGGGCTGAGAAGAGATCTGCAGACCCCTCTCACCCTAGCCATAATTTGTTTGAACCTCTTCCCTCTGGACGGCGCTAAGGGGTATTGCCTACCAAAACACAGGGATAGTCCCCCTCCCGCCATCATTTGGCTAAGTACAGTACCTGACTCATGCTATATGTCAGGACACAAAGTGCAAAGAATTCTAAACTAAGCTCTTCCTAGAACAGAAGTACTGTTCTAAGGTGCATACATACTTAGCGATAGATTGTGTTTCTAATTCCATACTTTACTATATTCTTTTTCTACTGGCTGCATACTTTGGATGCACACTTTACTGCTGAATACATAGTTTTGTTTATGGTATTATTTTATGCACTGCTGTCTTGCAAGTACGTATACTGAAAGCTGCTGTATCAGAGTCAAATTCCTTGTGTAACTAACCATGCTTGGCCAATAAAGTATCTGAATCTGACTCTTTACTCGCCTGTGACAGAGTATAGGCAGTGGCACTGCGAGGGTTGAGGAGGCCTTGGGATAGATGCCCTTTAGTCATTTGTGATGCTGCAGTTGTTCTGCTTCTAAACTTAAAAAGAAAAGGGGTACCTTTATTTTCTTCCCATGCATGTTATGGCATTTCTATAATGGAATTTGTTTTCTTAGCAACAACACCCCTGCCATTAAAAGTAGCAGCAGTTACAATATGCCATGTCTTCCCTGCCCTGCCCTGCCCTGCCCTGCCCTGCCCTTCAGACTGAAGGCAATGAAATTGACAAACAGAGTTGCCAGGAGTTCTATTCCATAACCAGGCATCTGTTCACCAAGAAAATAATCTAGGTTTTGGTGGGGTGGGAGGGGCTTGAGCTGTACAGGGACTGGAGCTCTGCCCATTAATTCATTTTTCAAGTGTCACGACAGCCTTAGCTGGGTGAGAGTGCCAACACAGCTCAAAATCACCACACGGACACTGTCATTACAGACCTAAGAGCTATTCAACGAAGCCAAGTGACAGAGAGGCTGGGTGCTCGCCGCTCCTTAAGCCAAGAGTGGGAAAGGGTGGTCCCACAGACTTTTGTGGCCCCTAGTTGCCCTTTTTGTGAGTCCCAAAGGCCCCCACAATTTTGACTGGTGAAAATTCACCTCAAATTCTTATTATTTAGGGGCAGAATATCAGATTGAGGAATCTGATCTAAGTCCTAAAGTCCTATGTCCTAAAATAGACATAATGCCATCTTTAAAAAATATACCCCCCCCAAAAAAACCCCAAGGGAAACAAGAGCTTCCAGCTCTGCGAATGTGTGTGATATGGATGGGCTCTATCAGGTTTGCATTGCTACTCATCTTCGCGTGAAGGAAAAACCTAAGTCATATTTATCTGTGTGTTGAATGAATCCAATCATCGTGATTGGAGAACCATGGTTTGTAGCTTAGCCATGGTAACTAATGGCTGATTTAACTTTAATAGTGCAACAACAAATAATTAAACAGAATTTGCTTCCATCAGCTATGGTGAGGGCATGGCTTCTAGTACTGACTTTTTAATAATGGACTGGAAAAATTCACAGAGGATTAGGAGATGAAATGACTCATCCATTCAATGGCTGTGCGTACAGGTTGTACTCGTTTAGCGACCACCTCATTTTGCAACCATTTGCAGTTATGGTGTTAAAAAAGTAACTTTGTGACAAATCCTCACATTTGCAGATTTGTGAAGCAAAAGAAATCTGAAGTAAGATTGTAAGCACTGTCAGGGTTTCACTTAGCAACCACTTTGTTGCCAGTTCCAACTGCGGTCGCTAAATGAGGACTACCTTTACAGATAAAAATCATAGGCTTTTGCTCCGTGCGTGATGCAGAGTGGGGTTTGGGGGGTTTTTGGTCTGTTCAAGACCACATTTTTATGCTGCCTTTCTTATTTCATAATAACTCAAGGTGGCGAACGTATCTGATGCTCCCCACGGCAATAACCCTGTGAGGTGGGCTGCGCTGAGCGCGCCTCGCTGGCCTCAAGTCACCCGGCTGCCTTTCATGCCTGACGCGGGACCGGGATTCACCATCTCCCGTTTCAGGCCGGCACCTGACCCACTACACCAAACGGGCTCTTCCGACGAAGCTTAGCGATCGTTTCGTGTGTCTCCTCGCGTGTCCATGAAGAAGCGACGGGCACACCAGCAGAAGTCTCCTCGCTCTCTGGAGCGTCGTTGCGTCGGCCAGCCGCTCTGCGGGCTGCGCAGCTGCAGCGGTCGGAAGGCCCTCGCTTCGCCCTACGCCGGCGCGGGGGTGGCTGCTCCCGAGAAGGCGCCTGTCTTTCGTCATGCGATCGCAAGGGTGCCCGCGCGCCCCCCACCCCGGCATTCAGGCGGGCTTGGAAATGGCCCCGGCGGCGCACGTTCGGTGCCTTGCCGTCTCTTCTGGCCCTCGCCCTCCTGGCCTTCGATGGGCCGTGGCCAGGGAGGCTGATGTGGGATGGAAAAACCAGGGGTGCCCGAGTGGGGGGTGAGGGCGAGAGAGTCGCCAAGGGCGGCTGGGAAGCCCCCTCCAGCGGTGCGAGGCAGCCCCAGCCCTGGGAGGCGTCCCGCCCCGCAGGCTGCCCCTGGCAGCAGGCCTGGAAGGGAGCAGGGGCGAGCCGGGGCCACGGCGGGCGGCTCAGGAGAGAGGCGGGCAGGAGGGCAGCGGGATGCCCGGGCTGCTCAGCCGCTGCCACGGCCTCGAGCTGCTGCGCATCCTCGCGCGCCCTCGCAAGGCTGCAGAAACCCCTGGTGGGGCAGGCCAGCTGTTCAGGGCGGAGACCCCATTGCAAGGACAAATGGGCCGGATCGCCAGCTTGAAGCGGTGAAGGGCGACTTCCAGAGGAGCCTCAGACGGATTCTTTGTGGCTGCTTTTCGACCACAACTCCCATCATCCGCACCAGCAGGTGAGGAGAACAGATCCCTGCTCGTGGCTGCCCCTGCAGCTTCCGCAGCAGCCTTGCAGGATGGTCACGGCCTGCCAAGGAGAAGGCAGGAGAAATTGGTTCTGGGGAGACCCCCAGACAGCGATCGAACTTTCTTGGGAGAAACGAAGGACAAGCCTGGAGAAGGGGGAAATCTGAAAGGGATTTAAAAAAATGCGTGTTTATGGTTGCGCTTTACAAACTCAAGAGCGAAGCCAAGAAAGCCTTTGCAAAAACACATATTCTAATAAAAATGTATCATTTGTAATCAAACTATATTCTAAAAAGACAATATAATTTCTGTATTTTTTTATCTAATGTGGAAGACAGTACCATTTGTACGGTAAAAGTCAAATGACCAAATTAAAGGAGAAATGTGAGTTTCTGAAAAATCTGAAGGCCAGTTTTCTGAAATAAGGGACTGTCCTTTATAACAAAGGTTACAAACCGTCACTCTACCCTCTAGATAGGTTTGGGTGGGAAATTACAGAGAGGTAGATTTAGGGTAAACGTGAGGAATAACTTTCTAATGGCAATGCTGAACAGTAGGATAGACTGCCCCAGGCTGCAGCAGGTTGTCTTTTGCTGAAAGTTGATTGACAAGCAACAATAAGCAATAATGGTCCTACCCATTTGTACAAAAGAAGCAGAGCTTGCAGTGGTTTTCATGACTGTGATGAAAGCATCTCATCCTCCAAAGATTTCTGGCAATATTTACAGATGCTATTAATTGTGGAGTCGTGCTCTGAGAAACAGAACTAATCTGATCTGATATTCTTGTTTTTGTTTTCTTCCCTGGCATGTTAATTCTCTGTTTTGCATTATTTCTTCTCACAGTTTTCAGAGGAGCGCGTTGCTTCAAATTTCATTAATGGAGAAAAGTGTGTATTATACATGTGTGGGTGTACTTTTTTATATTTTATATATTCGCTATATATTTTATACACACAATATATACTTTATATATATATATAAAGTGTGTGTGTATATATATATATATATGTACACATGTATGTATGTATGGCGCGCAGTGGCACAAGCGGTTAAGACATGGAGCTTGTTGGCCAGAAAGTTGCCAGCCCAAGTTCAAGACCCAGGTGCCATATAACAGTGTGAGCTCCCGTTCCTGCCCCAGCTCCTGCCAACCTAGCAGTTCAAAAGCATGCAAAATGAAAGTAGATAAATAGGTACCATCGAATTTGGTGGGAAAGTAACAGCTTTCCTTGCACCTTGGCATATAGACATGCTGGCCACCTGACCATGGAAGCGTCTTTAGGTGAACACTGGCTCTTCAGCTAGGAAACGGAGATGAGCACCATCTCCTAGAGTCGGCCACAAGTGGCAAGGGAAACCTTTACACACACACACACAGACTCAATCCATTTTGGTTTGCTTTAGGCCGAGTAAGAATCAGCCTTTCACCTCCCAGAGTACTAACACAATTTGCCTTTTCAAGCTTATATCTTAAATGCATTCTTCTGTTCATATTTTATAGTGTTTTCAGTTAATGCAGCTAAATTACTACATCAACTGCCACATATTCAGACTCTCAGAAATTTTGTCAGATATTTAGCCTGGATAAGTGTGAATCATGATCTTTGAGTTAGCATTGTTGTCTTCAGGTTATGAATGGGGACTCTTCCATGAAAAGATTCTGCCTCATTATTCAGAAGGCTGGCCCTCTGCACTGTACAGAAAATGTTATAAATTATTAAATTTCTAATCAAAATCATTTTCAAAGGCCTATTTTATTATTAATTCCCTCCTTGGATAAGCTAAATTTGACTAATTTCAATAAGTTTTAATATGGTCAAATTCTACAAAAGTTTAAAAGGATGTGTTTATATATTTATTTCCCAAAGCCTTAGTCCAGGAAGAGGACTGTTTCTAGTTTTCTACTCTTAAAACTACTGATGCTTTAGGTTTTTCTGCTGTTTGCTGTATTGAAATGTACAGAACCAACCCAAGTAAATGTGCAAGAATGACAACATATACAGGCAGCCCGAGGGAATCCAAGAACAATCCAAGATCAATGCCTTCTTGATCAATGCCTTCTTGAACAATCAACAATAGCCCAATATATTACAAGAACCCCACTTTATTCAATATATGTAGCTTTCAAAAGTATGCAAGTGATAGACAGTACAATGTGCACTAACGGAAAACACTGAACACAACTAATTATACATGTATTAGTAGTTTCGATCCCTGCTATTTTGCCAAAAGTGACCCACAGCAATCATCACAACATCATATGTTGTTATGATTAGAAAATAATTTTGAATGCCAGGTTAAAAGATGCATCTCAACAACTTTCTCAAAAGCAGAAAGTCCATCACAACTGCAAAAGGCGCTATAGTTTGATGAGCAGAGCAATTTTTCAAATGGACTTCCCTCGCAGATCTAGTTTAATCATCATCCCTTCCTTTTTCATGGTTTCGTTTAAAGAGAAATAAGATGAGAAGAGACTAATGGCTGTCGACTGCATCGCAAGCCTGCCATCCACTGGTGAAATCAGAGCATTTTCAGAACTTGTGATTTGGGAGGTTAAGTAGTGCAAATTCAGATTTGAAACGTGGCCCTGCCTGCCTGCCTTCTGGCCCGGGTCCATAGCAATGGCAGACTGTTCTGCTTGTTCACCACGCAGCAGACAGGCTGCCCCACTCATTCGCTTCGAGTTGCCTCCCTTCCACCATTCCGACTCATCTGAAAGCGGTTTAGACTTCATTCTTATTTGAACCTATCAATCCATGGCTTGAACAATCAGTACTTCATTGTCTCCGTCTCATCCCAAACCTGTACCTGATCCAGCTTAAAGTCATCCTTCTCTCCAGCAGCATTTTAACATTCTTTTCCCTCTTATCCCAACAACTCTGCCAACATTTTCAAAGAACCCTTTAGATTCTGGCTTTACATAAATAAATAAAACGTTTGCTATGGATATGATTGACGCATTTCACCAACCATTTGGTTGCTAGTGCGATCAGGAGAGGGGAATGGTCAGTTTCCTGTTGGTCACTTTAAGCTGCTAAAGGATGCCCTCTCCCTGCCTGAGTCATTGATAATGCCTTCCGTGGTCGTTGAGGTTTGGACTACAGGGGTCAGTGTATGGTCACACGGTTAGCGAGATGTTTAGACTAGATTTGGCATTTCTGCCTCCCTATTGAGTCCTTCCCAAGGACCTGGTTTAGGCAGATGTTTAATACTATTAAAGATACTGTTGCAGGATGTATGTTATTCCAAATAAAGCTGACTAATAATGATTTTGTCAATGCTGATGGTGTTCCAGTGGTGCTCCAAATGTTTTGGAATTGCACCCAAGGTTCCTATTACTATTAAAGCAATCTTTGCTTTCTTTTGTCACAAATGTTCCATTTCTATTTGCAAATCTTCATATTTTGTGATTTTCTCCAAGTCTTTCTCTTCTATTCTGCCGTCTCCAGATATTGCAATGTCTACTATCCAGACATTTTTTACTTTCTTATCAACACTTGTTAATTCTGGGGTATTGTGTCTGTTTGAATTCTAAAGTCAACTAAAGGACAGCAAAATTTATGCCACAATTCTTTTCTATCTCAGAGACAGGTGGGTAGTTCTTTAACTGGACTGTAAGGAACAGCCCTTTATATGAGGAATAGTCAGTGAGGATATGCAAGTAATAAATAGTGATCTATTTTTGCAAAAAATAGTACTCATCCTTTCTGTAACCTTTTGAAGTAACAAAATAATCACAAGGTTTTGGGAAACTTCAGATTTTGGTCATTTTGGAGAGAACCCAGTTTTGTCTTGGAAAATCAGAAAATCTCTCTGAAGTCTGTTAGGACTTTGAACTAGTTGAAACTAGTGCACTCTCCCCCTCCCTCTCTATCTATCTATCAAATTTATTTGCCGTCCTATTCACCAAAGATGATTCTGGGCGGCTCACATTAAAATTATAAAAATATAAAGAAAAATAGATTAATAAAAACATTAAAAATACATTAAAAAAGTAAAAGCAAGACAAGATGTGAGACACAACGAGTAGGATCTATTAATTGACTAGCCATCTTAGAAAAGACTAGCCATCTAATGTGCTATATGCTAGGTATGAATGTCTAAGTCTACCCAGCCCCTTGGCCAACCCTCAAAGCCAGGTTTTGAGCTCTTTTGGAAGGCCAAAAGGGTGGGACCAACTTCACTTCAAATGGGATACTAATCCAGAGGGTGAGTGCGACAGCAGAAAAGGCTCATCTTCTGGACCCCATCAGCCGAAATTCATGTCATACAGAGCCTTATAGGTAATAGCCAGCCTCTTGAATTGCATTCAGAAGCTGACTGGTAGCCAATATGTAGCTCACCATTGACTGGTAGCCATTACTGCTCACCATTGCATATTGAACCAGCTGTAGTTTCTAGATGGTCTTCAAGGGCAACCCAAAGTAGAGCATAATGCAATAATCCAGTCCTGAGATGATCAGCTCAAAAGTAACTGAAGGGCCTAGAGTTGGTACACAAGTCTAAGTTTTCTTGAAGAAATAAAGGAATTCAAGAGAAGAGAGAGATTTTCCAGATGTTGCAGTCTTTGAATTATTTGCCTGATTCTGCTGCATTTCTCCTTGGTATCTGAAAAGCAACCAGTGTGATTAAATACCTACAAACTAAAGTGATATCTGAATTGTCCTTTTTTTTTGCATGAATAATTATTTTAAAATGCAGGCAATATGCCATGGAGAATTCATTAAAACAGGGGAACATTTTTGGCCCCTTGAGCTGTCTAGCCAGAATTCATGGTCTGCATTTGTATAAGCATATGTGTGTGTCTCTTTCTCTTTTTGTCATGAGCAATATTAATTTTTGACCATTGTTCAGCAACCGTTCAAAATACGATAGTGCTGAAAAAATAGACTTATGACTCATGTCCAAAATTACAACTGTTGCAGCACCCTCTCGATCATGTGATCAAAATTTGGGCGCTTGGCAACCTGCCCATACTTATGACCATGGGGCAAAGCAATTCTCCCCATCTGCCTATCTGTCCCCCCATCTCGGCTGCCCACCCGTCCCATCTGCTCACACAAATATGTCGTGGTCTGATTTGGACAAGGAAATGTTCAAAGCACCATGAGAATGGAGCCCATTCACACAGTGCTTTGGAAGTCTTCGAATCATGCAATGTGAAGGCTTCTGAAGGATCACAAGAATGAACTTTGACAACAGGTCAGAAAAGAAAGAAAACCACACAGAGTTACTTCAAAGCAGTTTATTTTATTGTTTCTCACCTAGACAGAAATCCTGCCAAACTAATGTAACTATCTGCATTATTAAAATATACTCTGAGAACTTCTAGAGAGGAGCTATTTTGAGCTTCTTTCTCCCAACCAATCTAAATTTTATTTTGGTCCTCTGGAATGCAGCCTCTCCTCTGGAAATCCAGACTGCATTCCACCATATCTGCTTAGACAATGGCACAAGACAACCATTGTCAGCAGCTAGATAAAAATGGCAAAGTTAAATAAGGCCCTTTGCACACACTGATGGGTTGGATGGCTGGCCGTGATCTTCAGGGCCACGGCAAGTTTGTGCACACTGGGCGGCTGGGAGTCAGTCAAGGCTCCCAAGCTGTGGCAGCTTTGTGCTGTACTGCAATTCCCTCAACTTACGTGCGGAAATTGGCCTGCCCCAGGCCTCTCAGGACCTCCTACACCCCCTGAGGCATCTCCACACTCCTTACATGGGACTCCATCTGCTTAATATCCTGTGAGATTGCTTATGACCACAACTGGGAATGCCAGGATTCAGCTGAGCAAGGTGATCAGGTGATGTCTAACTTAATGATTGCTTTGCTTAACAAGCAAGATTCCAATCCCAGTTGTGTTTGTAAGTCAAGGGCTATTTTAACATTTATTTCTTCTGTAATGAAAACTCGGTAGCAAGGATCATGAGAACTCCAAGAAACTAAAATAAGTATTTAAAATAGCAATCACAAGTTTTAATAGCACTTACCAGTTTCTAACTTCTAATCTTTATCTACTTAAGTTTTAACACATGTGGGACAATCTAACTCAGAAGATTTCTGCCCAATTCCACCATATTTAACAGGCTGGAAATGCTTCAGTTTTGCTCTATTAAACAGTACAATCTTGGGGGACCAAGAACACATGCCTTCTCTGTCAAAACACCTGCCCTATGGAACAGTTCCCCCCACACTGAAATTCAGAAGGCTGCATAGCAAAGACGGCTATGACCTGGATTCCCCCACAGGTATTAAGGCCAAGACACTAGGGGTGCCCAAAATATACATGTTGTTCTTACATTGTTATACAGTGCCCTGTTTTTTTTCTTTGTACTGAATTATTTTAATGGAATGAGGTTTACATTTTTGTACTGATTATTCACTGCCCAGAGCTATTTATTTAAGATGAATAACCTTCGTTTTCTTTCAGTTGCTTCCATCAGGGGTCGCCATAGCGAATCTCCTTCTGCCCAGTACCTCCATCCTCAACACCTCTTCCCAACATACCCTTCATCCTTCCGCAACACATGCCCAAACCATCTAAGTCTTGCTTTTCTCGCTTTATCGCCAAACCTTCCTACCTGTGCTGTCCTTCTAATATACTCATTTCTAATCTTGTCCAACTTTGTCACACCCAATGAGAATTGCATCACCTTCAACTCTGCTACCTCTAGCTCCACCTCTTGCCTTTTGATCAGGGCCACTGTCTCCAGGTTGTATAGCATTGCTGGTCTCACTACCATCTTGTAGATCTTCCCTTTCACTCTTGAAGATGCCTTTCGATCACAGATCACTCCTGACACTCTTCTCCATCCTGCCTGCACTCTCTTCTTCGCTTCTTTGGCACATTTCCCATTACTTTGGACAGTCAACCCAAGGTATTTAAAGTCATCCACCTTTACCACCTCTACCCCTTGCAACTGCATCCATCCACCATCCTCTCTCTCATTTATACACAAGAGAGTACTTGGTCTTACTCCCACTGACTTTCATTCCCCTTCTCTCCAGTGCATACCTCCATTTCTCCAGGTTCATCTCAGTGTACTCCCTACTTTCAC
>JANHZU010009393.1:11188-23588 GCA_032468055.1 Acrochordus granulatus | reverse complement strand
GAAGGACATTTCCCTTGTTCTGTAATTATTCATACATGTATTGTATACTTATACAAGATTCAAGCTAGCCATCTGAATTTTGCCTCGGTAAGTCTGCTGGGACTGATTCAAAGTGAAGAACTGGCCACAAGTGAGTAGAGATTTGCCAACAGCACGAGCAGGGTCAGGGGTTAAAATTATCATTTTAAGATTTAAAATTGTCATTTTAAAATTGTAAACCTCACCTTTTTGAACACAGTTCAAAAGGGGCAAAACTTGTGTTGTAATGCTTTATCTGCCATGGTACTGATTTCAACACTCCCCTCCCATGGGTGCCACTGAAATTTGTCATCAGAAACAAGGAAATAAATTGAATGCTAGAAATATTAGTGGCCAGAAATTGTAATTAGCAGGATGTAAGAAAGAGGTTTTGAGGGGTGAAGCAAACAAATAGAAAAAGGGCTAAGAATCACAAAATGAGATAAAGGGATTCTAACAGACAGAATGGAACCTGGACAGAAATTGTGGAACTGAAGACCTTCTGAAGGGATGGTAAGGGTGTCCTAAGAAATAAGAAGAACAGGAAAAACATCTGGAAAAGTATCAAAGATATGAAGTTTTGGATGGAGCATCTATGGGACAAAAACAGATCTAGGGACTCCACTTATTTATGTATTTATTAAATTGTATGCCACTGAAATCCAGAGACTCTACCACAAAGATACCCTCGAATATGAACCATGCCCTCCAAGCAATGCAAACAGAATATCCAGAGTCAGCTTGGAGAAGATGGTCCCCTGGTATTTAGCCTTTAGTGCTGTATGTTCAAAATAACCCCTTGAATTGCACTTGTGCAATATTCACAAGTTATATGTTCTATTTCTAAAGAGGCTGGCACTCATTAGCACACATACCACTTCTTTTTACACAAATTGCAATTTCCTAATAGTCAGCAAGAGCAGCCTCTGATAGAGTGAATTGCAGTAACCCCACCTGGAGGCCAGGAGGGCATGAATTACTGTTGCCAGAGCTTCCTAAACATCTGCAATTAACCCACAGCCAAAGCTGGTAACCACTAATCACAGCTTCTACTTACAGAACTAGGTGAAGCTCTAAATCCAGGAGCCGCCCAAGTTTTAGACATGCTCCTTTGGATAGAGGACAGCCTCTTCTAAAGCCAGCAAGGAAGCTACCCAATCACTACATAGTCACTGATATCTCATCAGGATTTAATCCTTTTTCCCTATCCAGAGCCTTACAGACACTGGGTAAGGATTTTCATAGCATCTCCTCTTTGGCTCTGGATAGAGGTGTACCACAGGTATCACCAACAAATTAATGATACCTTACCTTAAACCAAAGGATGACTTCCCCCAGCAGCTTTACAAAGTGCTAAATGGTGAGGTGAGAGGATGAAGCCCTGCAGCATCCCACATGAAAGGTGCCATAGCCTTGACCACTCATCCCCTACCATTACTGACAGGTATTCCCTATTCAGAAAGTAGTAAAACCAGTATAAAATAATTTCCCCAGTTCCTAAAACTTTGTAGACATTTTAGAAGATACCTCTGAGAAATTAAAAAAAAATCTCTTTAGCTACTTTGAAATTTGGGACATCTCAAAACTTCTTTTATTGTCGTTCGTGCATTCCTTCAAAACATCGTATTAATCATTTTCCACAACTATATGAAAAATAAAACCTGGAATTTGTTTAATGATGAAAGTAAATAATTTTAGAACTGGGATGGAGGAGGGGAAAGAATAGTTATCCCTTACCTGACAACAACATAAACCAAAAGGATAGGATGATCCAGAATGTTGGAAATCCACTCATAAATGGCTCCATCTTCTCAGAGGCTGTTGTTCATCACTTCCCCCTGAAATTCTTGGCCCAAATATAGAAATTTGTTCAGTGCCTCTTTCACTGGCAAAGTCTCACAAAATGACACCTAGGAGGCTGAATGAACATACATGTTCATCCTCTTTGACTCCATCTGGGAAGGTAGCTGAGCTCACTGCTGCATAGATTAGGTCCCTTACTGGTTAACAGCTGGCTAGTCTTACTGTTGGAGGAACTTCTTGTCACCTGAGATTTGCACATTTACAGGGACTTTTACAGCATTGGGATAGTTTGAACATGCTGTCTCATGTTTACATGGGAAAAAAAAGAAAAATGTTTGATTCACACACACACACACACACACACACACTGGAGAGTGCATGAATGAGATATAGACATCAAAGAAAAAATCATCTTCCACACAGGAATGCCAAGAAAGCAAGAATTCAAAGCAAAAGTGCATAGCTCTGTACAATTAGTCCGTGACTTACAACTGCAATTGTAACCAAAATTGTTGTTGCTAAGCAAGGCAGTTGTTAAGTGAGTCTCTGCAATTATTATGTGAATAATATGGTTCTTATGATTCACTGGCTTCCCCCATTGATTTTTCTTACCAGTAGACAGCTGGGAAAGTTGCAAATGGCAATCACATGATCCTGGAATGCTTCAATTGTTGAAAATATATGTTGGTTGTCAAGTGACCAAATTTTGATTATATGACCATGGGGATATTGTGATGGTTATAAGTGCAAAGACCAGTCATGAGTCACTTTTTTCAGGACCATTGTTAACTTCAAACAGTTGCTAAACAGAAGGCTGTAAGTCAAAGATTACTATACTTGAACTAATAGGCTTTGCAAACTAAAAAATGTAGACCCTTTTGAATTTTCTGTATTATATGTGCATGTATGTGTGGTGTGGAGCTTGAGCCCTAGCCAGAATACCCTATTTTAGAATGGAGCAAAAAGCAACTTCCTGAATCCCAGACAAAATATTTATCTTTCAAACTTAGTAATTTGGTAGCATTACGGCTAAGCAATAGAAGAACACCATTTGCATGCAGAACTTTCACTTTCAGGTCTATAAATCTTTTGCTTCTGGAAACTTAGCTAATCTTCTGACAATTTGGAAAATCACTATATATTTAATTTGGCACATAGAATACTTCATGGCTGCTTTTATCTAATTGAAAGCATCAGATATCTCTCCGTAGACACAGGAGACAGCCCAACAAAAAGTGGCCTAGGTAAGCAGGTGTCTACTTTCAAGAGGATGAGCATAAGGGAACATCTTCTAGGACTCTGGCTTTCATCTGATACAGAACTCTGAATGGAAGGAAAAAAAATATAAAAATATTATCACAATTATCATTAGTAGGCATTTGTGAAATTAATCGGACACACTTCAGTGAAGAAGTCAGCGCCAGGGAAACCATGCCATCCTCTTGACAAGAGGTGACACAATGGAAGCTGATGAGGCACTTTATGTCACTTGGCCTATCTTGGCTAGCATTTGTACCAGTCCAAAAACATTTCTTCCAGCTACTGCAATTGTCAGTCAAGAAAGGCACACACACACACACACAAAAAACCAAACACAACACTTCACTTTGCTCCTGGAAGAAAAAAGTTGAAGGCAGCAGGGACCAGTGAAACAAAGGAGAGAATATTTCTGTGATTCAAGTGGTAAAGGCAATTAGAAGCTGCTAATGGGGGGTGGGTAAAATCTCTGTAGAATCAAAGCAGGCAGGGAGTAATGCCTGCACAGAACTGCCTGCTTAGGATGCATCCTCATTGGAGTTTGAACTACTAAAACATTCCTCAAAGGAGAATGTAAGGGGAAAAAAAAAACATTATCATATATTATAATGGGGGGCAAGTCTCTTTCCTGAAATGAGAAAGGACAAAAACAGTTGCTTTTAGCCCAGGAAAGAGACAATGGGAGAATGGGGTCCAGGTTTTGATAGAAGTGCAAAAAAAAAAAGGTTGAGAGGACAGAGAGCTTTTTTTTAAAAAAAATTCTCCCTTCCATGCTTCAGACATTGAAGTTCCAACTGTTGTCATTCTGGGCAGTGGATTCAGTATGGAAAAAGACTATACAGTACTTTTTTTTCACTTAATGTGTAATTATTTCTGGAACTCGCTGCCATGTGATACCCACACATAGGCTTTGCTGCAAGGGAGAATTGGACACGTGCAACAAAAGCAGATCTGTGTCTATAGTTATACCAAGGCAATGTTCCACTCTGGGGAAGATGGTGTGAGCACAACCTTGGATTCATTGTTGCTTTCATGTCAGTTTTTTGAGAGCATCTGGCTGAATTCTTTTTGGAAACAGGAAACAATATCTTGTTCTGATGCTGCCACAAAGAAGCTGCTTCTGTCCCAAATGATAATCCTGAACAACAGAAGTTCCCCAGAACTGGGAACTTCCACATCCTGTGGCTCCCTGAGTGCATCTTTCACACATCAAGTCTTGGTTTTGGAGACATGTCTTATGGTTTGCAGGATTCCACCAACAGACCGGCTGCAGTTTTTCCATGTGGTGGTTATAATCCCCAAATCTACTGCTTTAGTCCTAATATGTCGATAAAAAGTTCTAAAATGCTGTGGAACTAAGAGTGAAGCTACACATGGTCCTCATCCCACCTATAAGAGGCACGTAACCAATCCACATTATGAGGCTACAAGGAGGGAAGCACAACACATGGAAAGGGACTGCAGTAAATATTGCAAAAGTCTTGTGTCAATGCTGATTGTCACTGCTTAGTAGAAAAATGCCTATCACTGTAATTGGTCAAGGAAGGTATATATCACCCTGAGTGAATCCTCTTGCTCGGGGCCCGCAGGACCAATGCCCAGGGAGCCCCCAGAAGCAGCTACAGGGAGATTTCCAGAGCCTTCATTTGTATACATTTGATATATCAATCATATGACTCATTTACATGTTTATCATGATTCACCCCCAAACACAGACTCACTCCAGGCGCAAGTGAGGCTACGGTGTCTGGACTGCAACAATCCGAACTGTCTGCTGGCATCTAGTGGCGGTCCGGGTTGGCGCAGCCAGACACGGTGGCTCCAAGCGCAACGAACGCGGGAGAGCCGTCCTGCGTCGCAACTTGTCGGATTCTCCTCCTGCGGCCGCTGCCGCCCCTGCCCAAAGAAGAGGAATTCGGAACATTTTCGGGGTGCGCGGCGGGGGGAGAAGCAGCTCCCGGAACGCCTCCCGCCGAGCCGAGAGCAGAAGAGCGAAGCTTATTTAGCCTCCTAGGACCGAACGGGCCGGCGGCAAAGGGGAGCGAGAGTGCGCGGGGGCAGGTTTAGCGCGGAGCGAGGGTCCTTCCGCCGCCCTGTTCGCTCGTGGCGCCCCACGGAGCTCATTGGAAGGGAAACTTCCCCCGTTCTCTTCTCTGAAGTTTGCAAGCGGACGGTGGGGGATCATGAGAACAGCCCAAGTCAATTGGAGTGGGCCAGGTGGAGGCGCTGTCTGAGCTGGTATAAACGCAACGCTTCATACTTCTGAGTTGTTATGCTCCACATCCTGCTTTCAGCTTATGGGTCCTCAGCATCATATTCATACACGTTGTGGTTACGGTTAAGGATATCGTAATCGTGACCATAATAATGATTTTTGTTTGTTTAATTTTTACAGAGATATCCCATTAGTTCGACCAACCTGCCATGAACATAATCTAGGTGCCACTTTAAGAGTACTAATGAATATATTCCTTTGTCTTTCCCGAATTTAATTTATAAGTAGCATATTTGCTTGGACTTTTCAAAGTTAATGATAATGGCAGCTTATGCTGGAGAGCATTAGGTAGTCTACAGACTATCCCATCACTTTAGAAGTGCCTATGACCCTTGGTTAATGTGGGGGGAGGGCTTTTCCCTGGGTGATATTGCAGTTCTGATGGCTCAGGGAAGCACAACACCTGGACCCCCTGCAATTCCAGCTGCTTCTTTAAATTCTACATTTTTAAGTTGGTCAACAGCCTTTCTCAGTCTGATATCTTCCCGATGCTGCCTGGAAGTCCTAGGAGTTACACTGCTAATGTGCAGGGTACCAGATTAAGAAAATTATCTAATGGCAACTTTGTAAAGCAGACCAAAGCAGTTTTATCATAGTACAAAAGAAAGAACCATAGTTTAGCTCACATTACTTGGATCATAATTCAACTTCAGTTAAAGCACCTCAGTTGCCTTGTTCCTAGCAACTATCAAAATCTCTATAGTTTGTTTCATAGTGAGGTATGTACACTTAACCATATAATCCCAGCAAATTGTGGATAAGAATGGTTATCCACTAATTTTTCAGGAATTTCCACTCCTCTATTTATATGCTCACAGAAAGAAATTACGCTGCTTCAAATAATAAAATTGGCATCTTCTTGAGGGAACAAAATATATTGGCATACTTATGTTCTTCCACTGCTCCCATTCATTAGAACAGGATTTGTGGTAGCAGATCTACTGGTGGATTCTGCCCTGAAAAATTTTTTGCTTCCTTCGGCTGTTGCTCTAGCCAACTTTTATACCACTTTGTACCCCTGCATATAAAGATGCAAATGCCATGGCTTGTGCTAACAGAGAACAGCAAGGAAAAATTACTTTGAGTCTGTTCCTCTGGGCAGATGTTGGTCTAGTAGCTACTCTACAAAGATTAGAGTAAAGGACTTACCTTTAGGGAGAAGAAAAGAGGAAATAATGTGCTAGCCAGTATTAAGTAGGCAGAACCTCTTGCACTGAAGAGCAGTTTTCTGATCTCTGTATTCCTAAACTCCAAACTCATCTGCTCAATAACAAGGTGGAGTATCCACTAGAGCAGAAGCAGACAAACTGAAAAGCAAAATGTGCACAAACATCCTTCTGGGCATCTCTCTCTCTATTCTGTGCTGCTTCTTGGCTATGAGTTCAGCTCAAGTGGCCAAGTGAGCATCAGCTGTCTTTCTGCTCTGAAAGCTAAATGGTCCCAGGAATCCTTCCTGTCCAAATGCAGTAATGTGTTTGCATGAAAGAGGGAGAGAGATTTCTCGTTTAGTGATGACAGAGGCTGGAAGGAGGAGAGGCTCCCAGCTGGGTTGTCAATTGGTGAGAAAGAGAGAGATTTGGACCTTGGCCATGGAAGGGTAGATACATGGTGCTCCTTTAGGGAAGGGGCAGGTTTTGTTCTGTTGGGGTACCTTGATTTCTCCCTCTCTTTACTGAAAATCCTTCATCCTCTCCTTCACTGCTGTAAAGGAGGTGATAGCATTCCCTTTTTGCCTCAAATGGGAGAGGGGACTTTTATTCAAGACCCACAGCAGCTCAGGGGGCTGAGCACTAATTAGATGACATTTTTTTGCACTCTTCTATTGATCAACAGAATGGCACTGCTTGGTCCAGGATGATCTGAGCACATTCCATGCTTTTTAAGACCAGCAGCAGCAACAAAGACAGATATACAGTAGATCATGATCAAACTACATTGGAGGGAATAAAAACTGTGGTGGAATAGAAGTGCTGGAGCAAGAGACACTTTTCCTCCTGAAATTTACCATCTATAGTGTGTCAGGTGGGAAAGAATGGAGAGTAGATGAGGCAAGAATTACAAGGAGTGTGTAGAAATAAATAATGCAGTGACATCTACAGAGTTTTCACTGGCTGGAAAGGCAGCTAAAAGTGTGAGCCAAACAGTCTGGGGAAAAGTGAAAGAGATTTGGGGGAAGAAAGAAAGAGGGGTTGTATTACTGTAAATGTTCTAATGGAGATTAGGAGCAGCACTGGATGCCGTACAGAGGAAGCCACCTTGAATATTATGAGCACAAAAGTCAGTACAAGTAATGAATGAAGAAATAATGATTTGAAAGGACTAAATAGTTTTCACTGGCATGTGGTGATAGGTAATTTTGAATTGTAGGATTAGAGGGGATATTGTATGGTATCCATTTAATCCAGTGCCCATCCCTTCTGATCAGTGCAGGAAATCCAAAGGGTTTTTCTCCTAAAAGAGATCCACTTCCTTCTAGAAGACATGCAATGATGGAAAACTCATAATCCTTCTAAATTGTCTCCATTGTTGAGCTATTACTAACTTCGTGTTTCCTAAAATGTTCAGTGGAATTGTAGATTCCTGTAATTTAAATCTATTCAAATTAAACATGACCCACAGAACAGAAAATTACAATTTTCAAATTTCCCATACCAATGCTGCAATTATTACTATTGATAAGTTACACAATAATTTTAAATCCCAAAGGACTTGATGATATTTTGATCAACCACAGAACATTACAGGAAAACTGAGCATTAAAAATATTGATAAAGAATTTTGTCTGGTAGTTGGACTTCTCTGTGCTCTAGATGCCAAGTCAGTAACAGAGCAGACATTAACCCCACCCCATATTTATTCTGACCTCCACCAAATATCTTTAGTGTCATTTACTTCTGGCACAGGAGAAATTCATTTTGGATCATGCCCAAAGTATAATGAAGTAAGTGTACTTGAATGTAAATGCTAACTTAGCAATTTCACTTTATTTCATGAGCATTATAGGCAAGACTAAATGATTTAAACAAGCTGGTAATAGACTAAGATCAGACTTAGCATAGGATTTTTACTTTCTAGTAAAATAATTGGTTTCCCCACTTTTTACTACAAAAAGAATAGGAGTCATAAAGTATGCCACGTGAGAAGCCAGTGGTACTTCACCCAGCAGGTTGCAGGGTGAATAATTCTGCTGTGTTCCAGAACTAATATTGATATATCCTTCTCTTTCTGCTGGGGCCAAAAGAACAGGACACCCTGGATTAAAAAAGGAGGATGATACACTAAATTCTTGGGAAATTCTTGTGGAAGGAAGGAGAGGGTTGAATAACCCCCAATCTGATTTTTAATAGTGCGGAAGCTTTAGAATCTAAACTTTAAATGGAATTCCCAGGAAGAATGGTCCATGAACACAGGACAATAAAATTTCAGCTGACACCAGGTCATTGCACTACCATTTTCTCCACAATACTGGTGTCTGTAATATATAATATGGCCACCCGTCTCATGGCAGAGAAATTTGCTGATCTATCCCCTCTGCTTAAGTGTACAAAATGACAATCTGGCTTTTAGAAAACATCTGCACTTCATGGCTTCTCATGCCAAAACTGAATTAATCCATCATGCTAAGCCATGGTTTGGTTAACCATATTTTGGAGTCCTTAATACACTCTGAGCTTAATTGATTGTTTGCAGATATTTCATTACCCAAGTAGGTAGTATTATCCATGCTAATGAATGTGGGGTTGTCACTGGTAGGGCAAGCTACTGTATATAAAAATGAAGCAAAGCCACACTCATTAGCAGTGATGATGTTACCTAACTGGGTAATTAAATATTTGTAAGCAAACAGTGAAACTTAGAGAGCACCAAGGGATCCATAGTTCAACCCTGAGCTATAGATATTATCTTTTATTATAACAATATATTACCTAATAAACCACATCTGGCTAGATATATACACCCTGTTCAGCCAAAATCAAACAAATCACATTATACTATGGTACCATTGTGGAATTCAGAAGCCACCAGTGCCATCTGAAATGAGCTGTGTTTGTCTTTTTTTGTCATATTGATCACACACGAGAAGCAACTGATAAGCTTTCCCCAACCATGCACCATACCATGAGTGATCTCAGAATAAGTGTGTATGAAGGATACCCATTTCAGATTTCTATACACCAGTTTCCCAGGCTAACCTGGCACAAGCAGGTCCCAGTATTGCAGATATACTCTCCATCCGTTTCAGTGGATATGCTGAGCATCAATTTCTAGAGCCTGAAGGCCATTTGGAATAATTTTTCCACCCCAATTAATATAAGAAATCCATTGGGTAGCACATCCAGCAAATTGGTACTTAACCTCCATCTTAAGAATTTCTAGTAAGAGAGAACACAGGCCATTTTAAGGTCATTGACTTGGTTGATTGGCAAGAAAAGTTTATGTTCTTGTATTCAAAAACACTGCAAGAATCAATTGCAGTGTTTCTCAACCCTTACAGCTTAAAGATGTGTGGACTTTAACTCGCAGGATTCACCAGTCTACACTTCTTCAAGTTGTCAAAGACCTTCAGCATTTCAACTTATTAATATGTATTCCTTCAGTCTTGTCTCTTCCAGATTAAACATATTTGTATCTTTCAAATTCTCCTTATGAGCCGTTAAACTCTGATACTCTTTTAAAATCCATTTTGCTTTTAAAAATCTAGCTACCCAGAAATCCAATCCTAGTTTAACCTTTTTCTTCTGATATGATTGCAGTTGAGAATTACCTTGTTTGGCCTAAGCTCTGACTTGCTTCCCAGGAGAAGATAAGCTATTTGAAAATTCTTTTGGATGTAGCAGTCATAGAGGGACATACAAGAACTGACTTAAATATATGGTTGTCTCTTCCCTGCCTCTGATAAAATAACCAATGTTCGCTTGCTTTATTACTGCCCAACTCACCCACAGTGACTTCAGATTACATACAATGTTAAAAATCAACAATATGAAAACCTCAGAAACCCCCACTCCCCACGGCGGTGAGAAACACCATCATACAAGCCACTTGACCAGCTCTGAATCACATTCTCCTAGGGTTCCCAGGCCTGCTGAAAAAAACCCACACATCTTCAGGGTTTTCCAGAAAAGTAGCAAGGAGGAGACCAACCTTATTACTTGACGTCTTGGAAAATAACCCCAAATCCTATCCATATCCAGGTTTATTATAGGAACATTAGTAAAGAATAGGATTTTGCACAGATTTATTCTCAGCAGCCATTTCTAATGAGCAGATTGTTGCTGTTAGCTTCAAGATGGTCTTGAAGGACCAGTTCAGGTTAATGAACTCTCGTTCTGTCTGCAATCAGGCCACAGAGTCTTCTTCAAGCAAAGAAGAAGAACAAGCAAAAAAAAAAAATGAACAAGCAGCAAGCACATAGGACCCCAAGGGAAGGAGGCACCACAGAATTTTTCTCCTAGTTATCATGTCCTGAACTCTTTCACTGCCACACTTGACTTTGGTTGATTTATTTTTTTGGAATTATCTGCCATGTTTTACTTTAGTTTGCTTTGTTAAAAATAACTTTATTTTTAGCATGGTGAGTGACTAAATTTAAAGGTTTGGTTTGATGATACCATCAGATATCACATTTGGTTCCATCTCATGGCATGAGAGTTTTGTTTCTGTTAAGGGGCATCATTGTTGGGCTGTGCTTCCCCTCCTTTAATTCTTTTCTATCTCCTTCGTATATTTATTTTGCAATTTAATTTCTAACTTGAAGATATATGCAGTGTGGAGATATCGAAAGGCCAGATCTTGTGCATATATTAACTAACCTAACCATATTTTCTACAACTACCAAACTGACACTAAACATTCTAGACATGTCTGACTCTAGGGGACAGTGCTCATCTCCGTTTCCTAGTCGAAGAGCCAGTGCTGCCTGAAGATACTCCTGTGATCATGTGGCCAACATGATTTACGCTGAGGTGCATGGATGCTGTTACCTTCCCACAAAAGGTGGTACCTATTTATCTACTTGCATTTTTACATGCTTTTGAACTGCTAGGTTGGCAGAAGTTAGGCAGACAACAGGAGCTTACCCCATTAGGTGGTGACTCTTGGGTCTCAAACTCAAGCTGCCAACAAGCCCAGCGTTGTAACTGCACATGCTACCATGCGCCTCATAAGTGCCAAACTGACACTGAACATTCTAGAAAACCTCTAGATAACAGCACTTTGTTTCCATCTACAGGTACAGATTTCTGTAGCCCAGATCTGGAAGCCTGAATATTTTCAAGCAGTTAAATCTTTGATAAAGGAACATGAATGTTGGGTTTGTACAAAGAAGAACAAGTTACAATGAAAGGCTAAACTATTGTTCCCCCTTTGCAAATCTGTACAGCCCTATTTTCTATGATATTTATATGTATAAATATTGTAAACCAACTAGGATGATACCTGGAGTATAAAAACAAAGACGGTTTCAGACAAGTTGAGAGATATGTTAAGCATAGTACTGAGTAGATTTGTTTGTCTGCCTTCCAAAAATGAAATAATCAGTGTGTTGTAGCAATGGTTGGAACTTTGGGCTAAAATACCCAGCTTACATACAAGGACAGTGTTTAGGTATTTTGATTTAGAGCCATAGCTGTGAGAGGTACATTGAGCTGACAGAGAAAGACAGACAAGTCCAATTTCCCCAGTGAGATTCCATAGCTAACAGTGGTACATCTTAACCTCTGCATCTCGCCATCTCTCTGGTTGATCACTATTATTTTACTTTTTAAATTATATGGTCAACCTCTCTTTCTAAAGTACTTTATGTGAAAAGTACTTTTGATTTGCGGTTTAAAGACAGTTTGAAAGGCTACAGTTAAAACTGTAAATATACAGATTGTTTTTTTAAAAATGGCAGTTCTTGGGCACTTTCAGAATCCCTCCAATTCAGCATATTCAGGTACTTCTTTAAGAGTAATTTTAAAAAACCGAATGGCAGAAAAAATATTGCAACCTTGCAATAAGCTCATATATGTTTATCCAAAATGAAGCATCTCTGCAGAAATTCCA
>JANHZU010009388.1:4096-15186 GCA_032468055.1 Acrochordus granulatus | reverse complement strand
AAGCAACGGCAAACCTAGACAGCCTAGTAAAAAGCAGAGATATCACAACAAAGGTTCATATAGTCAAAGCTATTCTTATAAAGAATTGTAAAGAATTATGATTTAATTATAAATAATACATTTTGCATAAGAGACAAATATTTTTGAGATGAAGTGAACTTAAATCTACAGCGAATGCGATCAGTAACTTTTTCTGGTCTTCATAAATCAAAACCAACATTTTTTATCTTTAGCAAACTCGCTTTAAAAGGTTACAGGAAGGAACTGGCTTGATCCCACCTTGTTTCAATGACAGTTTATTCATACACAGAGCTTATATTTTTCACCTAACATGCTTTTAGGATTTCAACAGTTTTTTTTTAAAAAAAGGACGATGTGGAAGTAACTGTTTCCAGCTTTACAGATGATTGCCCAACTACTCAGGGACCTGACATGAAACTCAGAGGTCCCTAAAATGACAATCAGGATGCTATATCAGTTCCAGATGACAGAATCAGTGGACATATTGATTGTGGGCATTGTTAGAAAAGACAACAATTAACTACTTTATAATATTACTTGAAATATATTAAAGATTCTTAATAAGATTAAATTATTATATCAGGAAACAGCTTGCCAAACTGTAAGGAGATTGTTAAGGAGGTCAGCTCAGACATTGGTTTGCCAGTAGCAAAGACAGGCAAGTTTTTCACGATGTTTCTTGTCTAAAATGGAAACAGGAATAATTTTATTTTTTTTTCAACAGTGTCAGAATGATTTGAACATGGTGTTCCGAAAGCTCAGTTAAAATTGTCTTATCAGTTGGGAATAAGAGATCGTGGACACAAGGCAGTAAAAAAATGTTGTCAGAGTTAAGATGCAAGTGGAGAAATGTCTTCTGCTTTAGATGATTTTAAGGGCATTTTCAGATGGAAATGCAACTTTGAAAGTATTGAGCTCCTGGTTATCAGTTGGTGTCAGAGCTAAATTCTTATCTTTATGCTTGCCTGGCAACTGCAAATTTCAAATAGAAAATATCTATTTCTAGATAGTTAATATTGTTGCAGAATTAGCAATGTGTAGGTGTGTGTTTGGGTTAGTGATTAGCAACCTGGGGGTCGTAAGTTCTAGTCCCAACTTAGCCATGAAAGCCATCTGGATGACACTCTCTCTCAGCCCATCTCACCTTACGGGGTTACCGTTGTGGGGAAAATAGGAGGAAGGTGTGTTAAATATATTCACTACCTTGAATTGTTTATAAAATAATAAAGGCAGTATACAAATAAATAAAATGTGTTGCACACGCCATAGAAGGGATGCCTTATTTGCCCCACTGTCCATTTCTGTTATTCTGATCTGGCAGCAGGAAATCAGGACTGGATAAAGGGAACACAAGGATAGGAAAGCGAGTAAACTGTTTGCTACCTAACGGATACGGGAAATGCTTTATTTACCCAATGGTGCCATTTGCATTTTGATATAAAACTATCAAGGCAAGTCTATCTGACCAGACAGGAAGGGCAAACTCTGATTAGCAGTTGGTTCTCTTTGAGTGCTGCACACTCCAAAGAGATAGATATGCCCATTCTAGTAGCAACTGGTTAATATCGAATTTTCAAAACAAGCTGTTCAATCGCTGAACCAGAATTAATTGTACCAAAACTTTTTTGAAGCTTTGTGGTATTCCTCAACTTGGAGATATGATAGTACTCTCCTCAAATGTTACTTTTTGTTTTATTAAACACCAGTAGTGAGTCTTAGACAAATGCAAAATACACAGAAGAGTTGAATTTGCATTATACCTATCTAGATGCTAACTTTCTGTGTTCAAGAAAGCAACACTCTTGCTAAAAGCTGTATAATCAATTAATTTTAACCACTGATATTAGGAGCCATGACTCCCATCTTCAATTCACTGGCTCTCCATTATAATATTGGGAACCCTCATTTTTCAAGCAGTCTTTTGGTACTACCACAGCATTAATCAAACTCAGGTTTCCAGTCGAGTTATTCAGAATCCTCAAGGCTCCATTCTTAATCTTTATTAATATATTATCAACTTTCATAACCAATTTACTTTTGATTCTGTATAAATCAAGACTGCTAACAAAGGACATTCCCATTTTTCTTTTTAACTGTTACTGATTTTGATTTGAGCACCATCTCCATAATTATCATTTACAATGCCAGACTCATTAGGAAGTCTGGTAGTTTGATACCAGGTATCAAACAATATTTGATATTTGATAGTTGCGGTTCCAACATTCCAAAAGTAACACAATTTATGTCTCATTCTAAAACTGTATCTTCTTTTCTCAAAATAGAGGTATGTTTTGTAATTTTCTATAAGAGCAGGTATGTACAACACTGTTTTGCACTGCAGCCAACCAATCTGGGTAGCAGCACGCATCATATATAGGACTGAATTCTTCACAAATTTAACATCCTCTTCTAGCTCTCCAAATTCTAACTAGTGTGTCTATTTTGATTCTTTATGGAGTGGGTTTTATGGAAGCTGACTTAGTTAATTATCCTTTAATCGGATCCATGTTGGACTAATGCAATGTGTTCTCTTTGAGCATGCCCCTATCTGTTTTTCAGATATCGATGAGCTTGAAGCAGCGAGTTCTTATGATATTGATACTATGTCAAATATAAATGTTGCTAATGGATTTATGAAATCAATTTCAAGCACTATTTTAATTTTTAAACCACAGGTTGAATTCTTCTTTAGCCAAAATAGCAACAACAAAATCCACATAAAAACAGCACACCAGTCACCAATTATCATGGAACCTTCGAAATTATCTGGAAAGAGATTGTATTAACTAGACTTAATTATGTTAATGCAATTTTAATTAAAATTCAATTAAAATAAAGTAAAATGAACTTTTATTCTGGCCCAATCATGCATTTGCCCAAATACTGAGATCTTTAATCTACTACTGAGGATCAAGTATGATCCTTAGCCCAATAAAAGAGTCGCTCCCATTTTAAAGCCTTCAGTTGATAAGGTTTGGGTCAAATTATCTGCAAGATCACTTTCTCATGTTCTTTTCTCTCTGCAGTTTAAGATCTATAGAGGCCTTATTGAAGGCCTTATTGCTTGATGGGAACAAATGTTGCAGCTCTTCTCATTTTTTATAAAATAAGCTTCCATGGGTTTATTAGGCCCTTCACTGAAAATCTTCAACAAAGTTCATTAAATCCATTTGCTTTTTCTTTAATTTATACACTTCTACTTGTATTTATTTTTATTATTATTTTTCAGGTAAGCGTTTAGAGAAGCTGGATTAGGAGAAGATGAGTATGGTTTTTAAACTGGAGGAAGGAACATCAATCTGTTTTGCTGATAGCCAAAAATGCCAAGATTTGCAAGCTCTAGAAATAAAAATCAAGGAGCACAGTGAAAAAAAGGAGATTAAAATTAAATATGAAGAAGATCAAAATAATGACCATGGGTAAATATTCAACCTTAGAACTGACAATGAAGCTATTGAAATGATCTGTTGAAGTGGTGGATGGTTGCTTTTAGGCTCATCCATCAATAAAAAGGAACAGACAAGAAATATGCTGCAGATTAGCACTTGGTACAGCAGCCCCAAAGGCCTTGGAAAATTTATCCAGCTGCTGTGAGGGGACTATATCTAGAAAGATCAGACTTGTGCAAGCCATGTATTCCTTTAAATATTCTATGGAAGTGAAATTTTGACTTTGAAGCACCAAAGTAGGAAATGTACTGACACTTTAGGATGTTGGGTTTGGAGAAGACTCCTGATTACCATGGACAGATAAAAATCAAGTCCATGGCTCATTGAACAAATCAACCTTGAATTCTCACTCGAGGCACAAATGACCAGACTTCAATTATCCTACTTCAAACACATTATACAAATTACTAGTTTCCTGGAGAAGGCTCTAATGCTGGGAAAGCTAGAAGGAAAGACAAGAATAGAATGACTGGTAGCAAGGTCGATGATTCAGTTATGGTGGAGATGATCTGGACTTACATATAAATTTGTCTGTTTGAAGAGTGTTTAAGTTAAGCAATTCATTGCACAAACACAGGATTTAAAATTAATGTTTTAAGAATGTTGTTGTCAGCAATATATCATAAAACATGCTGCACCACTGCTGCAGTTGGACTGTTGTAGCATTGCATGCAGAATTTGTAGTATAAAAGTTAAGTATTGAGATTCCACTATGAGCAACAGAAACAGGCACTTAGTTCAGTAGTATGTCCCATGCTTAATCTCCAAACTGAGCATAGCAAAAAGAAGTCTCTATAGATTTAAAAAAATATATATTGATAAAAATGAAAGCCTTCTGGTTACTTTGTTCACAAGAGAAATTGAAAATTAGAATTTACTTAGGATAATTTATGTTTTTTGGACAGATGTCAAAGAATCAGCTTCATACAGTCTGTGAATTTACCTTTGTTCACTTGATTCCATAGGAACTTACATTCCCATCCTAAATAAGATACGTGCAGCTTAAATTCAATATGTTGGGTTTGGGTTGCTAAACAGCTGTTCTTATGGACTTGTGACAGCTGTTCTTTATTTGATATTAATGACTATGTGGAAGATCATCTAGGATTCCCATCTGGCAGCCGCTAGGCAGCCAGTGGGAGGTCACCCCCATTACACAGCATCTCCTGGGTCTGGAACTTGAGCTACCGAACATCTGGCCAAAGAGCCCAGCATCTTAACCACTCACAACACTGCATATCCTTTTAAATGATAGTATATGCTGTATATTTAATAAGGATAGTTTTTCCTTTCTCTTTACAACTGATACCTCTGACTTTGTGCTATGAATATATGACAAGAGTCCAATATGGTTTTTACTTGCCTTCTGGAAACATTAATTTATTTGAGCATAAATTCACACATGCAAGTGCTTGCGTGTTGGGATTACTGACCCTTTTTCAAACTTGAAGTTAAAAGTTAGGCCCATTATGAGCTCTTCAGTCTCAAGAGAGGGGAGAGAAGTTACAGAAATTCTGTGCATTCTATTTCCCCTTCACCATTCCTGCTTCTAAAACTGTTGTGGGCTTTGCAGCAATGGAAGTTGGCTCTTGGTTTTGAGATCCTTCAGATATCAAAAGCTGTTCTGAGTGCTTATACAAGCAGAAAGGCATCATCATCATCATTGTTGTAGACATTTCTTAGGCCCTGTTTTCATTCAAGAAAGAAATGATATTATCTGTCTGAATCATAAACTAATCGGTATTTTCAGTTTAAGTCATTTTACACGCAAACTTATTTCCTTTGTGTTCTCACTAACCATTTGTTTTTAAAAATACAAGGCACAATACACTTTACATTTATGCATGACTGAATGGTTAAGAGCCTGGGCTTGTTGCCGGGGTAGTCAGCAGTTCAAGACCCAAGTACCACTGCATAAACAAGGCGAGTTCCATGACTTGCTTCATCTCCTGCCAACCTAGCAGTTCAAAAGCATGCAAAAATGCAAGTAGATAAATAGGTATCACCATTGGTGGGAAAGGTAACAGATGTGTCTGTAATGGAAAGGTACCATATGTCTTGGCATAAAGTCATGTTGGCTTCTGACCATGGAAGCGTCTTCAGACAAATGCTGTCTCCCTCTGCTGTGTATCAGAGATGTGCAATGCCCCTTAGAGTCAACTACGAATGGCAGAGGAAAACCTTCACCTTGGTCAAATACAAACTATGTACATTGTCTTTCAGAACATGGTTTATGAATGAAGTTCCTCCCAAAATACACATTGAAACATTTAAGTTGATTTTTTGAACTTTTTTTTGTAATGCTTTCAGGTCAGTTTTTTTACTACTCGTGACTGCCTGTGGTTTTCTTGGCAAGGTTTTTCAGAAGTGATTTGCCATTCCCTGCTTCCTAGGGCTGAGAGAGAATGACTGGCCCAAGGTCACTCAGATGGCTACGTGTCTAAGATGGCACCAGAACTCACAGCCTCTTAGTTTCTAGCCTGATCCCTTAATCACTAATATCTGGCTATACTGTGAGCTAAGAACTGCATTTTAATATTAAAATGACCAAACTTGATGAAGCACTACCTTGTGGTCTGCAGGCTTATTTGAGTGTTGCGCATTAAATAAATTACTTTGATTAGAATCTGAAAAATCTAATATATTGTACTCAATTTAATATTTATTTTCTCCTTTTCACTCGAGGCTTTATTCATATTATTTGAGGAGCCAAATGGGTTTTCCTTTCACTGATCATCATCTTAAGGGCAGGATCTGGGAAAGAATGACATGTCTGTTTCAGACCCATTGTGTAGCCAGAGAAGCAGAACCCGTATGATAAATGAGAACAAGTTGCAACTTTAAATACATCCCGGTTGTGGGAATTGAGTATCAACATCTAAAGAAGGGAGCTTTGTTCATCATGTTCTGACAAGTTTAATGTAATTATTTTACCATCACTTTCATTTTGGATCTAATCACTATATATTATCATAAAGTTGCCTGTGACAATCAAGATCAGAACTTACTTTGGTGGTGCATCAACATCACCTGGAACAGACTTGTTCTCTTTTTTTTTAGATTTGCCTCGAGGGGGATTTTAAGTCAGTAGCAATGAACCTGAAAAACACTGCAAAAGCACATTCATATTAATAACTGAACCTATGTATATGAGGTTATATACATATATATAACCTCATATACATATGAGGTCCTAAAACTGATCTTTATTGTTTTGTAATTTCCATGAACGGTATGATTAAATGAACAATATTAAAGATGTGTAATTCTACAAGGGCCATCCAAGAAAAAACTAGCATGCTTTATGTCAGCCCAGGGAAGATCCATTTTCTGATTTTGGAGCATGTGTTCAGAAAGCAGGCACCTTCCCTCCCCTTAAACCAAGAGTGTCCAACCTTGGCAACTTTAAGATGTGTGGACTTCAACTCCCAGAATTCCTCATCCACATCTGCCAAAGTTGGACCCTCCTGCATTAAATAATATGGGACATTAAATAAAATAACACCTAGTGGCAATTTTAACTTTTTCTTTCTTTGAAATGTGTAAAAACTAAGGAAGATTAATCCTGATGGTTTTGAATTATTGTTTTGTTTTGTTTAAAGTCATGTGGCTTTGCCGATGCAAACACTCAGAATATATAAAGAAAGCAGTTGGGAATTAGTTAAGAAACAGTTTCAGGCAGGAAAAGTTCATACAGTGATTTTGTTATTTTATGAAAAATAAACTGAGCTTTTATAGTATTGCCAAATGCATAAACCAGAGCACTGCTACACTCTTATGGGATTTCAGCTTCTAAAATAAAAAAAAAACAGAAGCCACCATTTCAGAACTGCATAAACAAGAAATCTGCCTCTAATTACACGTACATGAGTGCTTTTGCATCATTTCTCAATGCATCTTTCCCTTTGTTTATTGAATCGCATATACTTTTTTTCTTTTCCTTGATCACTATCACTTGATGAATGTTTATATCTTCTTAGGCACCTACTAAACAAGTGTCAGACCAGGAATGTGTGGCAGAAGATCTCACCTTATCTCCTTTCGACTTTTCTGTGGAGCTGTATTTTGAGGGACTGTTTTTACCTCCATCTATTGTTGACTGGCTGTGGCAAGCAGACTAAACTGTCTGCTAAGCCAACTTATGTGCAAGGAGCTTCCTCTGTATTTTTTACATTTCACGTATTGAAATACAATTTCATGATTTTTTAAAAACTTTTATGGGGGACAGGCAAAAGAGATTATGTTCTATGCTGTATTCAAAAGAGACCCCTATCTCTTCCAAAGAAAAAGAAACTTGGTATGCAATGAATTATAATATAACAATGTTCATACAATCATATATTTATTTATCAGACTTATATACTGCCCATTTTGCTGCAAGTGACTCTGGGCAGTTACATTAAAATAGGCATAAAATCCATAAAATGCCTATCTATCTATCTATCTATCTATCTATCTATGTATCTATCTATCATCTATCTACCTATCTACCTACCTACCTACCTACCTACCTACCTACCTACCTACCTATCTATCTATCTATCTATCTATCTATCTATCATCTATCTACCTACCTACCTACCTACCTACCTATCTAGCTATCTAGCTATCTAGCTAGCTATCTAGCTAACTCGCTATCTCTATATTGGTAGGTGGTATCACAATCTAATTGATAAAAGATTTTTGATTGATTGACTTGATTTGTTACGTCTGCCCAATTCCAAAAAGACGATGAATATTTATGTCCAGGCCAAAATAGACTTGGATCAGGTTGTTCTTACCCATAATGTATAAATTTATAAATTTTTCAGTCTTTTGCCTTTGAGAGAGAAGTGTGCAAACATCTCAAGAAGACTGGGGTAAACACAAAGCTGCACTTATTTAAAACATTACAGACTATACTTGATCATTATCGATTTGAGCTATATAACCTGTTTATACTTCTAATTGTATTTAAGATCCATATTGAATAAATATTAAAATTATTCAAATAAGCTATCAATTTTGAACTTACTTCTGTTTGTTCCAACAACATGTTGTTGTTCAATAATCACAAACATTACATCTTTAAAATACATCACAAACTGCAAATTTCCCATAATTTTAAGGGATAATTCCCAAATAATCTTTTATGGAATATACATTAGCTTTCCATTGGTGCTACAGCAACAGTTAAATGCATTCTTAAAGAGCAAGATTTATTTTCTGGTATCTTCTCTGCAGTTCTTAGTGATATATAGCAAAAGTGACAGCATCAACCCTTGTAAAAGAATTATGTCTGCAGAATGTCAACAGCAAGGACAAGAAACTTAATGAAATAGTTTTTACCTTGTCAAATATACGGATTATACTATTGCAAATTTGTTAATTCACTCTTAGACGATCCCTCCAACCTAACATTGTCACTTATTAATCTTGAAATATTAGTCTACAGTTGGCAAGCACAAACTGTTAACCTCCTGCTGTTTGGAGTTTGAGATTTTGGGCTAAGTCATTAAAGCAACTGATATGTTATTTATCTATTTATATCCCATCTTTATTTTTTTTATCAATATCCCAAGACATCTAACACACTAAATATGTGTTTCTCCTCTTAATTTCCCCACAACAACAATCCTATACATGAGATGGCACCAGCCAGCTATTATACCTAAGGTGGGACTAAAACTCACAGTCTCTTGGTTTCTTGCCTGATGGTTTAACCACTACACCAAACTGGATCATTATTTATCATTAGTATCTAAAATAAATTATTCATTTTTATCATCACCACCCTCTCTATTCCATTCCAAAACCAGGGCTTTGGGGTTTTGGGGATTTGATTCCAAAAAGATGCTTGTGAATACAAGCATAGTATTTCTGGAACTCTTTAAAGCAGATATGTCTTTTCCCAGGGCCGTGCAGCTGAGTAAGAGAAGAGAAGGCTGCTTTAAGTTAGAAACAAGTAGAATATTGTTACTCTCACACCTACAAATACCAAGTGTCCATAGGGAGTAGAATACATTAAAAAAGCCAACAGAGCATCCACAAACTTGTTAACAAAAATTATGATCTTTTTTAATGTCTATTTCATATGTGATGCACATAAAAAAGAGATGGATATTTGATTGCATAGTTGCAGTCACCATGGATATCTTTGACACTCTCTCCAAAGCATATTTTTGGGATCAAACTGAAAGTGTATCACAGTCCTTACTAAAATGTACTTTCGTGTTATATTAGAATGGACATCCTAAGAAATAACAAGATGAAAATAGATAAAATAAAAGAGATCAATCTTCAGTTCCTTTACATACATATGAATATATTCACTGTACTTGATTTTTTCATAACCTCTACAAGTCAGCCTAAGAAAGCTTAATAAATTAGAGACTCAAAAGAATTATACCTCTCATGGTTGTCATAAAATGTTGTTAGATTTCAGGAAGACACAGCCTGGCATAAAAAGATACTCTGATTTATATCCCATCTGATTTGTCACTAAAGTTCGATAAAATTAGTTCCTTACTAATTTTACTTAAATTTAATGTTTCATTATGATTGAATATTTGTGGTAACTCATAATTTCAGTAATGCAGTCAACAACCATGGTAGTGACATCATCATATCAGTAAGTTGTTGAATGGATTTTGGGCATAGATAACATATTTATATGGCAACTAATTACATTCTCATTATGCACCATACAGGTTTAAAAAAATCTTCCCTATCTTCCACTAAATATCTTGTTACTTCTTTTCTTTTTGTTTACTTGATGTCACTAACCTGGATGATAATATTTAATAACAGAATTCCCAGTTTAGAATGTTTATTTCCTCATATCCATTCATTTCTAATGAAAAGAGGAAAAAATCAGTAAGAAAGGAAATAATCCTGACAATAATCTTCATTAATGAATAACATGCTCTAAACTGTTATAGGCAGAGCATTAAATGGCTTCAGCTTTGTTGGTAGAGGAGGATCTTTTAAAGGAGAATCAAAAGAAACACTACTTGGGCGGCCACATTATAATACTCGGACTATTGCATCCATAAAAAGCTACTTCATCCTTGCATTGAGTTAGCACTGGAAACGTTGTGATAAAGTGATTGTGTGGGTATTTATAAAGACAGGAATTGTGGATGTGCCTCTAAGCAAGGCTCATGTAATCTTCGTCAGGTGTGTTCCTAGAGAATGGTTAAAAAAACTCAAGATGGCAGCTACAATGGTATGACAAAGTTTCAGCTTTTCTTTATATGCACACATTTAAAACAGGAAGAGCTTAGATCACATCTTTGTGGCACCATCTTGACTGGCCTTGAGGACACTTTGGTTCTGATCTTAGAAGCAGTGCACTGCTGGCAATACCTTTTTGAGTGTTAAGACTATTTCTGCTGAATCACTACTGATTTTTATTTAATTGAGATTTCCTCAACACAGCATAAGGACTGAACTTGCTACGTAACTTCTATTAAGAACAGTCTTGAAGCAAGTCAACATTAGCTTCTTTGAAGATTTTGAGGCAGAGGTTCCAGAGAGTCTGGTCCAAGCCAGGCAGAGAATAACAATGCAACAGCGGATGCTTGGAGAGAAGTTTATTCTGACAGCAGGACAGAGTACAGCTCGCAGAAGGTGGGGTGA